>JAVIAB010000073.1:89715218-89917718 GCA_032433765.1 Megaustenia siamemsis | reverse complement strand
TACTAGTAGTGGTTATTTTTTCTTATTGTTCTTAAGTCGACGTCCACGTCTAGTATTGATAATTGAAATGAATATATATATTAAAAAAAAAAAGTAAAGAGCCCCCATCACGCCAAGTGGCATATAGGGAATAGGGTGTTAGTGACCATAAATTTTACAGACCTTTGGCACATGATTTTTGGGGTAATGTGCTCGATATTACGCCCGTGCCGCTTTACTTTCCCAGAAAAAATCCGATACCTATTTAAGGCTGGCTGAACCCGGAAGCCGTCGGTTGGGATAGAACCCTACAACTTGTCCTTTGTAGTCTAGTTCACTAACCACTGACCTATCGCGACTCCCGAAATGAATATATATATCAAGTTATAATTTTCCTCGTGATTTGTATTGTCGTTATCGTGACCTCTACATTCAAAACTTGAAAATCGCTTCTGTAAAATATTTTTACGAGGTTCGCCGTTTTAGATTATTCGGTGGAGACGTCTTGCTCGTTTATTCCAGTTTATACGGTCTGTGTCTGCCAGTTACACCAGGACAAAGGTGTGTTTGTTGTAACAATGTAATACAGGTACGCTTTTGGGGAAAGCCATGTGGGAAAAAATAAAAAGAATTAATAACGGAGAAGGTTACCGTGTGTTGCTTCTTTGCGAGAGTAAATGGCTTCCATGGCGTAATGAACTTTGAAGCCTTGCAGGATAGAGTTGCATTCTTCATAGACAGACCTGGCCAAGGTCCTAACTGCGCCTCCTTGTTGCAGTGATGTTAAAATAAAATTACCCTGGCCGGTTGGAATTGACAGATTTAAAAGAGAGCAAGTCAAGTATCCAAAAAACGCAGGACTGAAGTCGGATGTTTGGGTTGAAAAACGAATATCTTGACGTTTGTTGAAAAGTACGAAACAACGCAATTTACGCCCTTTTATAGTAAAGTAAAGTACCCCCGTCACGCCAAGTGGCGTATAGGGAAATATGGTGTTAGTGACCCTATATTTTACAGACCTTCAGCACATGATTTTTGGGGTAATGTGGTCAGTATTACGCCCGTGCTGAATTCTATCTATCTATTGACATTTCGAGCCGTAACCGGCCCATAGGGCGTAGACCAAGATACACCTTCTCCTATATGAATTTTTTGTTCTAGCAGTTTTCTTTTAAAGATATTTTATCAAATCTCGCCATCTGTCTCTGTGCTGAATTACTTTCCCAGAAAAAAATCCGGTACCCATTCTAGGCTGTGTGAACCCGGAAGCCGTCGGTTGGGATCGAACCCTACCCCTTGTCCGTGGTAGTCCAGTTCACTAACCACTGAGCTATCACGGCTCCCGCCCTTTTATAGGCAGACGATGAATGAACGTAATCGTCGGACTAACGCAAACGCAGGAAGAAACGGAACAATGAATGATGTGAGTTTACGTGTTCCTTTATCTGTCAATGTTGGCTACACTGAACTTCCATGACGAGTTGTCTTTTTTGGACGGATAATCAAAAAATTGTATACAAATGTTGAGGTCTGGAACGCATGTATACGTATATATATGTTGTGTTACATGTATAGATGTAAACGATTTGGTAGATGTTATAGTTACAGAAAGCCAGACAGATAAGAAGACGTTTCCAGTAAAAAACCATAAACATACATTCACACTTACACTTACCCACACACATACCCTCACACGTGCTCACACTCTCACACGCACACGCACTTTTTCTCACATTCTCACGCACATTCACTCACACATGTTCACTCACATACACCGGCTCACACACACAAGAACTCACACACTCACACATAGAAGCAGTACATATCTCAGGGAAACGCATTACGTTGAGAAATGCACAGATGTCGACAAACTGAAGAAAATATCTTAATTCTGACATCTTTGAAGACGGTGATAACATCAGAAGAAAAGACCAGAAAATAAAGGCAGCATCTTATTCCAGCCGAGAGTAGCATCCCTTTAGCATCGTGGAAGAAAGGTAACAGCAGAACTGATAAACAGGAAGTTATGAAGGCACATGATCGCCTATTTCTGTAGACATGAAGCATAATAAAGACGATAATGTAGAGATTTGCCGGCATTGATTCAAATAAAAATGAACCTCTTGCTGAAAGAAGACAGATAGTGTCACAAGTTAACGCAACGCTGCACATTCTTCTTGTGAGAAAGTCTTCCCTTTACTTAAAAAAAAAAGAAAATTCTTATACAGGATGTGGGCTAATTAATTTTATTGTTATTATTTCTTTCCATTCCTTTCCTTACAGTTTAGAACACGAGATTTCATGTTCAGAGAAGTAACCAGAATAGCGTTCTGAAGGCGAACTTGGTCAATAGATAGATAGATAGATAGATAGATAGATAGATAGATAGATAGATAGATAGATAGATAGATAGATAGATAGATAGATAGATAGATAGATAGATAGATAGATAGATAGATAGATAGATAGATAGATAGATAGATAGATAGATAGATAGATAGATAGATAGATAGATAGATAGATAGATAGATAGATAGATAGATAGATAGATAGATAGATAGATAGATAGATAGATAGATAGATAGATAGATAGATAGATAGATAGATAGATAGATAGATAGATAGATAGATAGATAGATAGATAGATAGATAGATAGATAGATAGATAGATAGATAGATAGATAGATAGATAGATAGATAGATAGATAGATAGATAGATAGATAGATAGATAGATAGATAGATAGATAGATAGATAGATAGATAGATAGATAGATAGATAGATAGATAGATAGATAGATAGATAGATAGATAAATGTTATTTACATTCAGTGTTTTATTTTATTTTAATCAGAGAAATTTTATTTGGCTTCGTTCTTGAAGGCTGTGATGATATATATATATATAAATATATATATACATATATGTATATATATGTATATATATATATATATATATATATATATATATATATATATATATATCTATTGACATTTCGAGCTGTAGCCAGCCCATAGAGCATAGACCCAGATACTCTTTCTCTTATCTAAATTTTTATTCTACCAGTTTTCAATTCTTGTAAATATCTTTTATCAAATCTCGACATTTGTGTCAGTTCTGTGCAATCAACTCTATCTCACTGAGGGAGCCGATTCCTACTGCTCTTGCCTCACTGATCAACCCCTTACATTTACATTATTATTTTTGTAAATACAAATATTTTCATACTCGATATCATCATCATCGAGTGCCTTCTCCGCAACGAAGGTTAGCTACCATGGATCGCCATTCTACTCTCTTTCTTGCTTTGATGGTGCAGGCTGTCATAGGTTGACTTGTCCATCTTTTGATGTTACTCGTCCATGTTAGTCTTGGTCTGCCTCTGCCTCTTTTACCTTGTATTTTCCCTTCCAATATTACTTTTAGTAGGCTGTTGTGTCTTTTAACATGCCCCAAAAATGTCATTTGTCTTGTCTTAATTGTATTTAGTAGTTCTCTTTTTATTTTCAGTTGTTTTAAAACATCATCGTTTGTTTTCTTTTCTTTCCATCCAATTCTACCTATTCTTCTATAATCCACATTTCAAAGACTTCAATTTTCTGTTCTGTTTTCTTGACTAATGTCCATGTTTCTGCACCATACAGGAATATTGAGAAGATGTAACATTTTGCCATTCTTAGTTTCAGCCCTGTTGATATTTGTTTTGTTAGTATATTTTTCATGGCATTAAAATTAATTTTTGCCATACACATTCTTTTGTTTATTTCAATTTTATATTTTCCATCATTGGTTATAGTATGTCCCAGGTAGTTGTAGCTCTGGACTGTCTCCAGATGTATTCCCTCAACTGTGATATTTAATTGTAGGTCTTGAAAATTTTCTTTGTTTATGATCATAGTTTTAGTTTTTTTGATATTCATTTCTAGTCCATATTTTTTGCTTGTTATGTTTATCACATTAAGCAATTGTTGTAGGTCTTTAGGATTTTCTGCTAGTAGAACAGTATCATCAGCATATCTTAGGTTATTGATTATCTTTCCATCAATGTTTAGGCCTGGCATCTCTGAGATGTTTTTAAAGATTTGCTCAGTGTATAGTTTGAACTATATGGATAGACCTTCATACTACCGGTATGGTTTCCGGTTGTTTCCAAAATGGAGGAATTATTTTTCTCCGGCTTGGTATAGAACCGTTGATCAGAGGTTTAACAAGCCGCTATCGTAAAAACGATGTTGTTAATGAAACGTAGACCTGATAGAGAGGCAAGAGCAGCAGGAATCGGCTCCCTCAATGAGATAGAACTGCTTGCACAGAACAGAGACAGATGGCGAGATTTGATAAAATATCTTTAAAAGAAAACTGCTAGAACAAAAATTCATATAGGAGAAGGTGTATCTTGGTCTACGCCCTATGGGCCGGTTACGGCTCGAAAGGTCAATAGATAGATAGTTTGAACAAGCTTGGTGATAGGATGCATCCTTGTCTTACTCCTCTTTTAATGTCCATGGGTGTAGAGTTTTCCTTGTTATATCTTATTATTGCTGTTTGCTCCCAGTACAAATTACATATTAGTCGTATGTCTGTGTCGTCTAGATTTATATCCTTTAGGCAGTATATAAGTTGGTTATGGTATATTATATCGAAAGCTTTAGTGTAGATTATAAAGCAGGTATATATTGGTGTTTTTTTTTACTTCTGTGTACTTTTCAATCAATGTTCTCATGCTAAATATGGCTTCTTTTGTCCTACTGTTTTTCCTAAATCCAAATTGTTGCTCATCTAATTCAGTATTGATTTTATTCTGAATCCTTCCCTGTATAACTTTTAGTAAAAGTTGTGTTCCCTGGCTCATTAGGCTTATTGTTCCGAAATCACTGCATTAAAATGCACCATTCTTTTAATGAACTATCATCAATAGCCAGCAAAATTGGGCTTGAGGTCAATCATGAAAAGACTAAAGTCATGAAAAGTTTAATTCCAACAAGTGACAAAATATACATGGAAAACAAACCAGTAGAAGAGATCGATCACTTTATCTATCTTGGAAGTCACATTGATCGAGAAGGGGATACGAGCAAAGAAATTAGAATCAGACTGGCTAAAGCAGCAATGTCTTTCAGAAGCCTTGAAAAGTTGTGGAAATCAAAACTCATTAGCACAAACACAAAACTTAGGCTATTCAAATCAAATGTACTATCAACCCTTACGTATGCGTGTGAAAGCTGGAAAGCAACAAGAGATATAGAAACAAAGTTGAACGCATTCGAAAATAAATGTCTAAGGAAAATACTTGGTATAGAATGGAACGAATTCAAAACAAACGAGGAAATTAGAGAAATCGCCAATCAACCACTAATATCTTCAGTAATAAAGAAAAGACGATGGTCATACGTTGGACATGTGATGAGAAGAGATAATAATCGAATAGCGAAGCAAGCCCTCATATGGGAAACAACAGGTAAAAGAAAAAGAGGAAGACCCAGGGAGACACTGAGAAGAACATTGATGAGAGAGGCAAGAGCAGCAGGAATCGGCTCCCTCAATGAGATAGAACTGCTTGCACAGAACAGAGACAGATGGCGAGATTTAATAAAATATCTTTAAAAGAAAACTGCTAGAACAAAAATTCATATAGGAGAAGGTGTATCTTGGTCTACGCCCTATGGGCCGGTTACGGCTCGAAAGGTCAATAGATAGATAGATTCTTTTTAGGCAATGCAATGAAAGTTGATGTTTTTAGGTCGTTTGGTATGTATCCTGTATGGTATATGTCATTGCATATGTCCTCTCCATGGCTTTCTTTTGAGTGTTACGTGATGAGGCTCCAATCTCTTTCACGGTGGTCTGCCATATTCGTCTTTCGTGTTCTGAATATGCCTCATGTGTACCACACACTTTGCTGTTTTCGCCTTCTGGGCCGTTGATCATTTTCGATTCATCCGCCCCATCCACCGTAACAGACTTTTTATATTCGGGTTGAACATACCCGACGGCGCCATTTTTTTTGTCGAACCATGTGCTTGACTATTGAACCGCGAACACACGACATAAAGAAGAATAAATCATATTCCACTTAAATATCGGTAATCACAGTTTATCCACACGTTCGAAACAAAACATACACCAAACGGGGAATATCAACACATAATTTCATAACTCGACTGTCACGCAAATCATTTAAATATATCGGCAAGAGCCGAAATATAAAAACGACTGCATACTCGATATGTTTTTTTATTTATTAATTGGGCATTATTTCATCGTGTTCACTGAATCATCAACATCAGGTTGCATGTCCTTTGCAGAAAGTTGCAATCACCACAGTCTATCTGTCAGAATTTCTCGCTGTAGCCAAATCTCACGCTTCTTCTGTTGTCATGTTCATGGTCTCCTTGATATCTTGAAACCACCTTCTTCTTTGTCTGCCCCTAATGCCGACATAAATGCATATTTTGTTATATTTGTCGTCATTGTAGGTACAACAAACTTTTATTTAGATTACCCTTTTTAAGCGGGAAAAAATTGGCTTTGTAAATTTATTGCTAAGAAACACGTCAACTTACCGGAATAAATACAACGTGTCTACATAGCTCAGACATCGTCATTCAAAATAAATATTTAGATGAAAGATTAAAGACCACTTTCAGTTGATTTACCGTACGTCAGGATACATCTATATTCTACAATTCTAAAAATGGATAATTTAACATCATTTTTAGGAGAAAATAAGTGATTAATTGATATCATATTTCGTTTTTCTTTTCATTTTTCGGTCATAAAGGCAAGCTCTTATATGGGTTTTTTTTAGGCCGTATCTGACATTTTTATGTCATCAAAATTTTACCTCTAGTGATAACTGATATATTTTTTCAATTAAACGCGACGCAAGGACATCATGAACACCATCTTGGAGGCTGCACATCGAATGCCTGTTATATCTGCCTATTTTTAAAACCGAAAGTTGACCCGTTACTGCTCTTTTTTTATTTCCCGTCGTTTTCTTTTTGGTTATTTTTTTTCCATTTTTCCATACCACGTAAGCAGTGTCCCTGTATCTGAAAAGTAATGATCGTGATTTAGTCGGATAGAAAGACAAAAGGTATATAAAAACGGTAGATGATGGGAAGATCTGACAGTTAAAAAAAATGTAAGAGAGAAATAAATAGAGAATGAAGAAGAAAGTGAGTGAGAGAGAGAGAGAGAGAGAGAGAGAGAGAGAGAGAGAGAGAGAGAGGAGAGCGCTTTGAAGGAAAACGTGAGATGAAGAGAGAGTGAGGATACAAGAAATTAGCGACTGAGAAGTTAGATCTTCTCAGCCCAAAGATGGCACATAGAAGGATTAAAGGCATCAAGATGCAAAGAGATTCGAACCTGTTGTAAATCCGATGATAAATATTTGGTGGCGCATATATCATGCGAAAATCAGACCTCTCCATGTCTAGCAATTTACTAAGGTCTTGTAAGTCTTGTTTTGTTCTTAAGCCTATAGATGAGCACTCTCTATTTGTTGTTCTTCTCAGAGTTTCTTCTGGACTTTCTTGTTTTATTTTGCTGCCCGGAATGTAGACTGCTGCAGGATTCTTATTTCCTCTTTTAGAACTCAAGAACGATGTACTACTTCAATATTATTCTATTCTTCGTTCACAAATTCGTGCCCAAAGAGTGGATCAATTATCTCGGAAATTGTCTAATGAATTTCTGTAATTCTTTTTCCATGAAATCTTATTTTTTCACCGACCTTCAGATTTTATAGCTTTTAAGTACAAAGGTGGTCTGAATTTTGCACAAATCGTTTTTTGTTATATAATTTTAAGAAAGTATTAAACCGCGTGCTCTAAACATTAGATTTAACTGTAAATTATGTTAATTTTCTAACAATGCAAGCCAAAGGCGTATCCGTATTACATTGAAGAAGGCACAATTTTTCATTTGATTTTATATCTTCGTCATAGAGATAGGTAAACTTTGACCATAGTATCAAACACAAATATTCCTCAACTAGCAGGCGTGTCATCAACAAAATATATGGAACAACCAGATCATCGAACACACATAGTCAGCAAATAGTTGCAGTGTCATCAACAAAATTGTGCACTTGTCATACATGTCATTCCGAATCAGAAGTCTCTAAGAGGTGAACAATTTTTATCGGTTGGACAAACTGTAATCCATCTCGTTGCCAATATTGTTCTTCTTCTCTGAGCACATGGTCGTCACATTTTCTCCAGTACTCAGTGTCTATCATTGAGAGGACATCACGTGTCAATTCTTTAACATCACAAATTTTATACGTCGTGTTCTGCACAGCAATTTGCCCGTTTACTTTAGCCCACACAAGTTCTATTGGGTTGAGGTGCGAATGATTAGGTGGGAGGCGAAGAGATGTGTGGTCATACTTTGCAATTATTTTATCAATTTGATATAACTTTGTCTTCCTAGTTTGTCTAACAAGTTGCAACAACTCTGGTTTTAACTGGGTGTTTTGAAAGGAAACATTTTCTTTTCTAAGCCATGCGATGGTTTGATCTTTTGTGCTTGACGAATTAGGAACTTTGTCCCCCAGTGCTACTGCATTATGATAGGATGCATTTTCCATTACAAGACATGAAGGTCTATCCAGAATGGGGAATAGAGTGTTCTCTATTCAGTCTCTGAAAATTCGTCTATTCATTTCAGTGTGGTAGTCCCTATTGTCTGTAGACTTTGATTGAAAAATAAGTTGTGTGTCATTAACAAGACCATTCTCTCTACTGCCAGCATGTACTAATATAATGCATTGTCCTTTGCTGCTGGGAATGCTTCTTTTATTTTCTCTGTCAACTGATTGCCATTCTTTCTCAAATGTTTGATGAGCATTGGCCCACGTTTCATCCAAATATACTATATCGTAGCCTTCAATTCGTCGCTCACGGATCTGCCTCAGGTACTTGCTTCGGGCAGCTATCAGGTGTGGTTTTTCACAAACAATATTTCTACCACTAGCAGATTTTCGAAAAGTGAAACCAACGCCTCTTACGATCTTCCAAAGAGTCGTTTTTGAGATTTCAATATCACATTATAATTGCAGTCGAACTTTAAGTTTGCGTAGTGTACCAAGTTTATTCGATTCAAGCATTTTCAAAATGTCACGTCTAATAACATCTTTGTCAAAATTATCAACTTTCATTTTTCTTCCTTGCTTGACCGTCCGGCGCCTCAGCCGAAGTCAAAGTTATGCCCTATCCATCGATTGAAAGACTTTCTATCTATATTCATATCTGCCCGTGTTCTTTTCTCTGGTTTTTTTTTAATATCGTAATATAGCCGACCCCTTTTAGATTCCTTGCAAAAGCGTCTGTACAATAACATAGTTACCTTTTGCATAGTGATGAATTTACACGTTAAACTCTTCATGGTTTTAAAAATCAAGTAGTTACTTCAGAACAGCTTACAAATTATCATATATAAAGGAATATACATTAACAGTATATATTTTGTCAAAATACGCCTCTGGACCAATTTAACAAGCAACCGGAAATAAAATGACAAAAAAACCTAGGAGTGGCGTCGTCTTACAAGTTACGAGTGCGAAATGGTGCTCAGATTGTGTGGAGAGCACGTGAAATTTGCCTTTTCAAATGGTGATTTGATTACAACAGATGTGGGTATTGTAAAATCCTTAAATTTAGGACAAACAAGAAAATCATATTTTTATATACCTGAAATAAGCAAAAATCTTTCCTAAGTGCATGTCAGTAGGGCGAAAATCCGACTGAAGGTCGGTGAAAAAAATAAGATTTCACGAAAAAAAGAATTACATAAATTCATCAAACAGTTTCCGAGATAATTAATAAACTCTGTGGGCACGAATTTCTGAACAAACGAGCATAGCAAGACACGCATTAGTTGGTTTATTCTCTTCTAAACGAGAGAGAACGAGAGATATATAAAATAAATTGTGAAGGAAATGAAGAAAAAGAGAGGGGGAAAGTTAAAGGATAACCGTTAGTGTAATAGAAAGAATAAAAAACTAAAACGGGGAACAAAGATAGATCAAGAACAAGTCAAATAATGAACGGTAGTGCAAGAGAACTAAAGAGTGAGAGAGAAATCGTAATAGTGAAAAATAATAAATTAACTACAAATAAAGAAAGAAAGAAAATAGAGACAAGAATCTAAAGATAAAAGAGGAAGAAAGTCAGGGTCAAATCAAGTTTATCTAATACTTATCTACAGACGTCATCTGAAAATAAAGTTTCCCTCCTACATCATTTCCGGTCGTGCCATAACGGCCGAGATTGTGTACACTAGACAGAGTCCCAGACAGCATACAATTCAATTCCAGGCGTCTTATAGTACAAACGTCCTTCGTGTTAGATAGACCCAGTGTTATGTTTGGATTTTCTCGTTTAGCAGCAGCTTGTAGATTTTTTAAAAAGTATTTTTATTTTATTTTCTAAAACATGTCTTAAATCAAGCCAGGTATTTTTAGAATCAGTTAAGGGAATATCTTTTGGGTGATTTTCCATCCTCGTTTCGGTAATAAGATTTTTTCTGATATTTTTCGTGCTATTGTTATAATCAAAATTATAAAGAAAAGGTGTTTTAAAGATTGTAACGATTAAATACAATTAATATACACGAGTTAAAGATTATAATGATTACATGCAATTAATATACAAGAGTTAAAGATTATAATGATTAAATGCAATTAATATACAGCAGTTAAAGATTATAATGATTAAATGCAATTAATATACAAGAGTTAAATATTGTAATGATTAAATACAGTTAATATACACGAGTTAAAGATTGTAATGATTAAATGCAATTAATATACAAGAGTTAAAGATTGTAATGATTTAATACAATTTGTATACAAGAGTTAAAGATTGTAATGATTTAATACAATTAGTATACAAGAGTTAAAGATTGTAATGATTTAATACAATTAGTATACAAGAGTTAAAGATTGTAATGATTTAATACAATTAATATACAAGAGTTAAAGATTGTAATGATTTAATACAATTAATATACAAGAGGAGTCGTAACGAAAGATCGAAGATGAAAGATATTATATGACATGAACAGCTCTAGGTCAACCTGGAGTAATACTTTTAATAATAAATGCTTACCTTGTTTTAGGAATGGGAAATACAACATTACAGCAATATATTGAACTATGATGCGTTATGGATGTGGAACATGCACAATAGACGTCTAGTATGGAACAAAGGCTTTAAAGATGAGTTTGTGAATAGAATTAAACTGGTTATGAGGATAACTTTGGGAAACCAAGAGGATGAAATACTGAATAATAGAAATGCGATATCATGGACATTTGAAAGAAGCTGTAATATGTGGAATTTTAAAACAGTCTGAAATATATAATGGTGTCTGTAAATAATGTACATATACTGGTGTCTGTAAACCAATATATGCAAGTGATTTTAATGCCATGAAAAATATACTAATATCAAAACAAATAACACCAGGGCTAAAACTAAGAATAGCAAGATGTTACATCTTCGCAACATTCCTATGTGGTGCAGAAACATGAACATTAGACAAGAAAACAGAGCCGAAAATTGAAGCCTTTGAAATGTGGATAAATATAAGAATAGGTGGAATTGGATGGAAAGAAAAGAAAACAAACGATGAAGTCTTAAAACAACTAAAATTGAAAAGAGAACTACTAAACACAATTAGAACAAGACAAATGCGATTTTTGGGCCATGTTAAAAGACACAACATCCTTATAAAAGTAATCTTGGAGGGGAAAATACAAGGTAAAAGAGGCAGAGGCAGACCAAGACTAACACGGGTGAGTAACATCAAAGATGGACGTCAGCCTATGACAATCTGCACCATCAAAACAAGAGACAGAGCAGAATGGCGCTCCATGGTAGCCAACTTTCGTTGCGGAGATGACACTCGATGATGATGATAAATGGTGTCTATAAATAGTGTACATATAATGAAGTCTATAAATAGTGTACATATAATGAAGTCTATAAATCTATCTATCTATTGACCTTTCGAGCCGTAACCGGCCCATAGGGCGTAGACCAAGATACACCTTCTCCTATATGAATTTTTTGTTCTAGCAGTTTTCTTTTAAAGATATTTTATCAAATCTCGCCATCTGTCTCTGTTCTGTGCAAGCAGCTCTATCTCATTGATGGAGCCGATTCCTGCTGCTCTTGCCTCTCTCATCAATGTCTATAAATAGTGTACATATAATGAAGTCTTAAATCATTATCATCATGTGCCATACCGGCTGGCGTAGGTGATCATGTCGCTCCACAATTTTCTACCTACAGTGCATCGTATCAGTTTTGTTGTTGACTGTTTTCCGTGCCATGACACCAAGCTATCCAGCATTTTCTCTCTTTCCTTTTATTTTGCCAGTTGTAACCAAGTATTTCAACTTTCCTCTTCTCATGATGTGCCTGAAAAATGTTGATTGCTTCTTTCTGATGTTTTTTAAGAGCTCCCTTTTTGTGAGTTTATAAATAGTGTACATATAATGGAGTCTATAAATAATGTACCTATAATTGAGTCTGTAAATAACGTACATATAATGAAGTCTATAAATAATGTACATATAATTGAGTCTATAAATAATGTACATATAATTGAGTCTATAAATAATGTACATATAATTGAGTCTGTAAATAATGTACATATAATCATCATCATCATCATCATCAAGTACCAGGCCTAGTGGGTAGGTGATCATGTCTCTCCACAACTTTCGTTTTCGGCAGCTATTTATCATCTCTGTTGTTGACCTTCTGCCAAGCCATTCTCTTAAGCTGTCTGTTATTTTCTCTTTTTACTTCCCTCTATCTCTTCGTCCCTCAATTTTTCCAGTTGTTACAATATATTCCAGTTGTTCTCTTCTCATTACATGGCCAATAAATGATGATTGTTTCTTCCTAATATTGGAAATTATAGCTCTCTTTTTGCATTCACCTCTCTCAGAACATCTTAATTTCTCTTCTTAGCTGTCCATGGTACTCTCAACATTCTTCTGTAAAACCACATTTATAAAGAATCCAGTGATTTTCTGGTCTGTTGTCCTATTGTCCATGATTCGCATCCATATGTTAAGACTGGCTCTACATAATATTTAAGAACTCTTTTTCTTGTTTCTATTGTCAAAAATGGATTGCATAGTATCGTCCTCATATTTTGGAAAACTGCTTTTGCCTGAGCCATTCTGCATCTCACCTCTTTTGTACATCTTCCGTCTGAGGTTAACAAAGTTCCCAAATATTTACATTCATTTACATGTTTTAATATTGTTCCACTTGTCTTTATTTTGCACTGAGGTGATGTCTTTTTCTTTGTTGTTACCATTACCTCTGTCTTTTTGCTATTAAGACAGAGTCCTTTATTTGTGCTTTCTTTCACTATAATGTCCAACAATTCTTGTAACTCATTTTCACTTTTAGCGATTAAGACTGTATCGTCAGCATACCTTAGATTATTTATATTATGGCGATTCATGATTATACAAAGAAATTACGACGGTGGTTTTCTGTTGTTTACGGTTGGCTCCGCTAGCCTTGGACTAAAAAGTCTCACCCACAAGGCAGTGGGGTTGTTTATTTCGGGGTACCCTTCCTTAGCCTTTTACTCTCCCGAGCTTACCTGCAAGGCAGCAGGGCAGCCACAGGTTGTACTGTTTACCGCATACAGTAGCAGGTAAAATTACCTGACCTGACAAAATATAATACATTATATATAAAAATATAGTACATATAATAGAGTCTATAAATAGTGCTCATGTAATGGAGTCTGTAAATAATGATTATTTAGTGCAGTCAGTGATACATAAACAAAAGAGAAACAATCTTTGAATCGTGGACACTTAAAACAATTTATGAATAATACTTTACAAAAAGACAATCGAGAACATTTAAGGCAGTCTTTGAATCATGGATCTGAGAAGAGCAATGTGGTCCACACCCACCTCCCTGGAAGAAACTATATGTGGCAATCGAATCACTTAAACAGACAGCTGACTTCATGAGATAGTCGGGAATCCTACTCTGATTGAGTCTTGATCGCAGAGAGAGAAATAGAGAGGGGAGAGAGAGAGAGAGAGAGAGAATCATGGATATGAAAAACAATATATACGTAGTGAACACTGAAAGTGCTCTGTGAATTATGGAAATATAATGTAGTCAGTGAATAATTGACATTTGAAACAATTTGTGATTCGTGACCAACAAACAATAAATGTTTGAATCATGGACATTTGAAACAATCTGAGAATGACGTACAAGAGACAGGGTTTTTATGAATCGTGGACAATGCAAAACAATCTTTGAGTTTTTGATAAAAAGCAATTTGTGAGTTAATCAATCAATTACCCCATTACTTTGTTGGCCGTTATAGCACCATAGATGACATTTTCACAATTTGCTTCCAATGGTCGATACTAGAGCAGCTCTCTGTGTTATAACGATAGACATTCATATTTTGAGAACCTAGTATGTGCTAATCTATACAACCGCAGAAAACTAAAAGTTTCAGAATTTTGCGCAATTTTAAACAAGAAAGGGAGCTGCGATAGTTCAGTGGTTAGTGAACTGGACTACCACGGACAAGGGGTAGGGTTCGATCCCAACCGACGGCTTCCGGGTTCACCCAGCCTTAAATGGGTACCGGATTTTTTTTCTGGGAATGTAAAGCGGCACGGGCGTAATACCGACCACATTACCCCAAAAATCATGTGCTGAAGGTCTGTAAAATATAGGGTCACTAACACCATATTTCCCTATACGCCACTTGGCGTGACAGGGGTAGTTGACTTTTAAACAAGAAACTTTAGACTCCAGCAGATTGTATGATCACCATCTTCCTCGTCAATGAACTTTTGTTGCATAATGTCTTAGACCGGCAAAAATAACGGCATAAACTTACACTGTTCATCAATAATCTTCAATATCGTTAGTCCCGTAAATTTGGCGGTTGTTGGGGCGCTATTCCTGACGTATTCCCAACTTTCTTTCAAACATCATGTCCATCCTTTGATATTGCTTTCTGACTATTATCTCGGTCTGCGTTGTCTTCGCTCACCTGGCACATATACTGTATAGAAAAAAATGAAAATAGAACTCAAGGTTGAGAGCTTTATAAAAACAATATGGTAAACAAAACTATTCACTTCCTTCTACAGACGCTAAAAATTGGCTCACCCTTACTTTTGGCTAATTTCTCTAAGATAACGAGAGCCCGCCAGCTGTATCCTTCAGGTATGTGACATTTGTGTCTCGAGCGAAGGTATGATGAAAATAGCACGCATTATCTCTGTAGATGAGCTTAAAATCTCTCACCTGCTGGCTGAAGACACTCTGCGTAGCTATGACAACTACATATGTTTGAAGAAAGTTATGGGGATATTTGGGGGGAAAATTACAATAATTTGGAGGTGACTTAGTGGTATTAGGGAAGACAAAAACAAAAGTGTAGGGGATGCCATTTTAAATTGATATTTTGAAAGACAACAAAGTGTGTGACAACAGAAAGACATATTGAGAAACTACCGAAATGTGGAAGTTAACAGAATAAAACTTTGAGAGACCACAAAAGCATGGGAGTTAACATAATATTTTGACAGGCATCACAAAGATGTGGAAGTTAACATAATAATATATTGAGAGACTACAAAAATGTGGAAGTTAACAGATTAATATTTTGAGGAACCACAAAATGCGTGGAAGTTAACAGAATAATATATCTTGAAGAACCACAAAATGCGTGGAAGTTAACAGAATAATATCTTGAGGAACCACAAAGTGCGTTAAAATTAACAGAATAATATTTTGAGGAACCACAAAGTGCGTTAAAATGAACAGAATAATATTTTGAGGAACAACAAAGTGCGTTAAAATTAACAGAATAATATTTTGAGGAACCACAAAGTGCGTTAAAATGAACAGAATAATATTTTTTCAGGAACCACAAAATGCGTGGAAGAAGACAGAATGGTATGTGGGAAGCCACAAATATGTAACACATATCAGTGCACTTTTGGGGGAAGACCAGACAAATGCAAGAGACAGCAGAGTGATGTGTCGAGTGAGAAGTGCACATGTGAAAAAATAATTAAAATGCTTAATATGGAGAAATGATCTCGAGGGAGGAGAGGAGAGGGAGAAATAACAAACATGCCTTGGAGGAAAGTGTAATGTTGATAAAACCAGTAAAAGTGTAAACATTTTATTTAAAACGAGCGGAAAATAAAGTTCGCAACGAAAAAGGTTAAATTATATTGAAAAATAAATAAACATAAATTGCAAAGATGAAAAAATATAGCGAAATTTACTGCAATAATAATTACTTTATGGTGAAATTCTAAGGATTTTCGGTTAAGAAGGTTGAAATGCGCGAATAGTAATATATCAACTTGGCACCTGCAAACGGTGCACATAAACATTTAACCAGAAGTGTTACTGTATATGACATTAGGGAACTCGTATGCGCTTCCAGATTTCTAATTTAGCTCACTGGTGTAGAAAACAGCTGTCATGGTCATTTAGTTCACTTACGGCTACGTATGTGCATGTTATAGATTTTCTCTGATTTTTTTCCAGAATGTTACACCGTTCGCTCATCCTCATAAAACCACGTCAGGCGATATTGATTCTTCTTCATCTTCTTTCCTTCCCCATTTGCCTTTTAGCGTCGAGTAAAAGTAAAGAGCCCCCGTCACTCCAAGTGGCGTATAGGGAATATAGTTTTAGTGACCATACATTTTACAGACCTTCGGCACATGATTTTTGGGGTAATGTGCTCGGTATTACGCCCGTGCCGCTTTACTTTCCCATAAAAAAAATCCGGTACCTATTTAAGGCTGGGTGAAACCGGAAGCCATCGGTTGGGATCGAACCCTACCCCTTGTCCTTTGTAGTCCAGTTCACTAACCACTGAGCTATCGCGGCTCCCATATATATGTTACAATATATTCCAGTTGTTCTCTTCGCATTACATGGTCAAAAATGATGATTGTTTCTTCCTAATATTGGAGATTAGCTCTCCTTTTGCTTTGGCCTCTTTCAGAACTATTTCATTACTCTTCTTAGCTGTCCATGATATTCTCAACATGCTTCTGTAAAACCACATTTCTACAGACTCCAGTGATTTTCTTGTTTGTTGTCCTATTGTCCATGATTCACATCCATATGTTAAGACTGGCTCTACATAACATTTAAGAACTCTTTTTTTTTGTTTCTATTATAAAAAATGGATTGCATAGTATCTTCCTCATTTTTTGGAAAGATGATTTAGCCTGAGCCATTCTGCATCTCACCTCTTTTGTACATCTTCCGTCTAAGATTAACAAAGTTCCCATATATTTAAATTCAATTTTCTGTTCTAATTTTGTCCCACTTGTCTTTATTTTACACTGATGTGATGACTTTTTCTTTTTTGTTACCATTACTTCTGTCTTTTTGTTATTAAAGCTGAGTCCTTTATTTTTACTTTCTTTCACTATAATGTATAACATTTCTTGTAACTCATTTTCATTTTTAGCAATTAAGACTGTATCATCAGCATACCTTAGATTATTTATATTATGACCTCCGCTTATTATTCCAGGCATGCCCCTTATGGATCTTAAAATAATCTCGCTATAAATATTAAACAAATCTGGTGACAGCACACAACCTTGCCTAACACCCTGTTTTATTTGCTGAAACATTCCCAAATGATTTCCAGTTCTTATGGCCTCAGTATTTTGCCAATACATGTTCTTTATTCTTAGATCTTTGCTGTCTACGTTTATGCTTTCTAAAATCTTGATTATTTCTTGGTGCTTTACTTTGTCAAATGCTTTGGTATAATCTATGAAACATAGGTATAGATCTGTTTTCATCTCTATGGCTCTTTCTACCAAAGATCTTATGATGTTTATGGCTTCGCTCGTTCCTTTACCTCTAACAACCATATTCCCTAGACGCCACTTGGCGTGACGGGGCTATTTACTTGTTATATTTCTGAAAAGACATAAATGAGTAAAATCACTACTAAAGTATTAATGACGAACAGCTGTATAGAGAGCATTAACCAAAACACTAAATTTTCCCGTCTCATCGACAGGAATGGAGGCGGAGAAAAAATAAATCAAGTAAGATTAGATTGGGAACCGCGATAACTCAGTGGTTAGTGAACTGGACTATAAAGGACAACAGGTAGGGTTCGATCCCAACCGACGACCTCTGGTTCACCCAGCCTTTAATGGGTACCGGATTTTTTTTCTGAGAAAGTAAAGCGGCACGGGCGTAATACCGACCACATTACCCCGAAAATCATGTGCCGACGGTCTGTAAAATTTATGGTCACTAACACCATATTCCCTATACTCCACTTGGCGTGACGGGGGTACTTTACTTTACTTTCTTTAAGATTAGATTGAATTCCGATGTAGTAATTGAGAAATAAATGTTGATTATATTGAACATATACGCATAAAGTAGCCTTTAATACTCTTATAGTGAACATCAAAGAATTTAACTTCGAAAATAATGCTGAATTTATTAGAATACAGAAAATGTCTGATGGAAATCTAGAAAGACACACGATAGTCCAAGTTAAAATGGACCTAAGATGCACTGTTCTTGACTGATGGTTATCAGAGAATCCCTTATAACTGCTGGCGTCAAGGTTAGTGAACTATAAATGGCCAAGACCAAGAGTCCTCTACCTAACAAAAATCAACCGCGTCGACCTAAAGGATGAAATAACGCATTCTTGTAACACGTTTCAACACAATATAGAAAATGCACTTGATAATGGCAAACGATGAAATTGATGAATATATATATATATATATATATATATATATATATATATATATATATATATATATATATATATATATCATCATCGTGTGCCACACCGGTTGGTGTAGGTAACCATGTCCTTCCACAATCTTCTATCCACAGTACATCGTATCACTTCTGTTGTTGACCGTTTTCCATGCCATGACACCAAGCTATGTAGTATTTTCTCTCGTTGTCGTCCGCGTATCTCACTTTCCTTGTATTTTACCAGTTCTTCTTCTCATGATGTGTCCGAAAATGTTGATTGTTTCTTTCTGATGTTTCTTAGGAGCTCCTTTTTGTGTTGGCCTCTTTAAGAATTTCCTCGTTGGTCTTTTTAGCTACCCAGGGAACTTTCAACATTTTTCTGAGAAATCCCATTTCTTCGGCATTTAATCGTCTTTTCTTTTCTTTGTTATATATATATATATATATATATATATATATATATATATATATATATAGAGAGAGAGAGAGAGAGAGAGATTTAGATATCCATGTGGATGTTTATATATATATATATATATATATATATATAATATATATATATAAATTGCTAGGTTATAGTGCCCTGACAAAATATGATGATCTGTCACGCAATGCTAAACCAAAATAAACCAAAAAATAGAGCAGGAATTCTCTGGCAGCTGATGTATTGCAGGGATTCTCAAACTTTTAAACTATGGAATGTTATTGGTGCTAGATGATTATTATGCAACATTTCGCTAGAACAATATAACAATAATTAGTTGATTCACTTCGTTTTTCTCTCTCTGATCGTGTAAAAGACAACATAGTTAATGTCAAACACGACATGAGGTATTTTGTATAAGTATAACCACAACAAGTGCAAGGCGTCAAATACTTGGGCACAATAATAACATCAGATGGCAGATGCACCACAGAAATAAAAAGCAGAATAGCTCAGGCCAAAATAGCATTTCAGAAAATGAAAAATATCTTATGCAACAAATCTATGTCATTTGAAATGAGAAAGAGAGTTCATCGGTGCTATATAGAACCAATTCTGACCTATGGAAGCGAATCATGGACAGTAGACAAACAAATTAAAAGAGGTTTAGAAGCCACAATGATGGGATTTCTCAGAAGAATGTTGAAAGTTCCCTGGACAGCTAAAAAGACCAATGAGGAAGTTCTCAAAGACACAAAAAGGGAGCTCCTAAAACATCTAAAAGAAACAATCAACATTTTTCGGGCACATCATGAGAAAAGAAAAAAGTTGGAATACTTGGTTACAACTGGCAAAATAAAAGGAAACAGAGATCGCGGACGACAAAGAGAGAAAATACTGGATGGCTTGGTGTCATGGCATGGAAAGCAGTCAACAACAGAACTGATGCAATGCACTGTAGATAGAAGATTGTGGAAGGACATGATCGCCTACGTCAACCGGTATGGCACATCATGATGATAACCACAACAAGGTATCTCCATCATTGTTTTCTTCATAAATTGCATTCATTCTGGCCCATACTGCATACTTTTTGCTTTTTTGTGTACACTGCCATGATTTTCTTTCGTTTTGGCTTCAGCATTAATTTCATGTGCTCGCTTCCGGATCGGAGGGATCTGGGTTCGTTTACCGTAAGCGGCAGATTTTTTTTTTAATTTGGTCTGACAGGGCTGCGATATTCACCCAGCATCTAAAATTGGGTAGCAGCGATTTTTCTGGGAATTAAAGACGGCCTGCCGTTATACCGACCACATTACCCAAACATGTGCCGTGGTTATAGACAAACATGTTCACTAACTCCATATTCCCTACGTCTAGCAAGGAGTGGAGGGAAACGTTGTTTGCTTATTTTTAAAAAGAATTCATTTCATAACAATTCTTATAGTTATTTTTCTGGATCTCTTTCGTCTATATAGTTTATACATCGCACTGCCTCTTTGTTGCATAATTTGCTCAGTTATTACTTACAAAATTCTGTTTCACTATAAATCATAGGAACATATCTCGTTCAGGCAAGTTGTTGCTGAAAATATGGATGTTCCCTTATAAATACCCATTATGAGTGCAAAATACATTATCTGAATTGCAAGCATGACCAATGTCTTTCCCAAATGTCGATTAAGATGTTGAAGGAAAGACGAAGGATAATGTTATAAATCAATATGTGTTTGTGAAAAAGGAATTATGAAAGTGACCTTTCTCTAAATTAAGAAAACCCTATTTGATACGTTAGACAGACATAACACAACATACTGGAAAGTGATTGACAGTTACAGGTCCAGGGTAATGCGAGCCATCATTCTGTGAGTAAAAATGCACCAGACTACCGAATGTAAATTTTCATGAAAAAATAGCAAGCTTCAACGTCAATCAAAATCCCTACACGAGCGTCTGTTACAATTAACATGATACCATAATGAGATAGGCAGGATTAAGACACACTTAAAATTCATCTTTGATTGATGTGTTAAGAAAATATTTTACCGTTACTGTATTTTGTTAGCAGAAAAAAACAACAACAAAGAACTACGTCACGAAATGTGACGTATATCGAACATGATGTCATTGCTATTATTTGTTTAACCATCGGCGCTACGTCAGTACCTCTATTCATTTCCATTTACAAAATAGTTGGTACCTGCTTATGACGCTGAATTGTAGGAGCGATTAATTGCAATCAAATACGACATCACGTCTTACATCTGTTCGCTAACCACTACGCTACTAAGACTCCTAATATTGAGTTAATATAATAATAATATACTCGAAGTGTAAATGTGACGCCAACACTGAGTCAGGAAAAAAAATTAAACAGCTTCGACGCACAATGTGTGTCTGTCGACAATCAGCACTCTATAAATGTTACCAAAAATATGCAGAAAAAAAGGGAAATAGAAACAATTTTCAAAACATGTGTTAGTGATATATGAAACGCGAAATAAGTTTTACAATTTTTATGGAAAACTGGAAATAAAAACTCGGTCAAAGATATTTTCTTTTTCTTTCTGTGCTGTTGGGGTCAATGAGACTGACAGCAGCGCACAGCAGAAACGTATAATCATCTCAGAAATATAAACTATACGAGATGTCTCGCAAATGCTTTTTTTATTATTTTTTTTATTTATTATGGAAAAATAAATATAACATTGTATATAATAGCTTGGGGAGCCGCGATAGCTTAGTGGTTATTGAACTGGACTACAAAGGACAAGAGGTAGAGTTCGATCCCAATCGATGGCTTCTGGGTTCACCCAGCCTTTAATGGGTACCAGATTTTTTTCTGGGCAAGTAAATCAGCACGTAATACCGACCACATTACCCTAAAAATCATGTGCCGAAGGTCTGTCAAATGTATGGTCACTAACACCATCTTCCCTATACACCACTTGGCGTGCCTGGTCACTAACACCATATTCTCTATACACCACTTGGCGTGCCTGGTCACTAACACCATATTCTCTATACACCACTTGACGTGACGGGGGTACTTTACTTTTTTACCTTTATATAGTAGTTTGCAAAAGAAGACATTCCACTATTATAAACGTTTCGACCATAGGCCTTCGTCAGTAGGGCATGACACCACACGCCTGCAAGACGATTAACATAGATTGTATAGGTAGCCTCAGTCTGTTATTTTGTTAGAGCACATGTGAACTGGCGTCACAAGAGTAGTTCTTGAATTCTACAAATAAAGCTTGTTGATAATAATTGTTTGGCCCTTTTTTGTACCAGAAGGTGGCACATTGAACAACATGTGGAACATTGAACAAAATGTGGAACATTGAACAACATGTGGAACATTGAACAACATGTGGAACATTGAACAAAATGTGGAACATTGAATAACATGTGGAACATTGAACAAAATGTGGAATATTGAACAACATGTGGAACATTGAATAACATGTGGAACATTGAACAAAATGTGGAACATTGAACAACATGTGGAGCATTGAATAACATGTGGAACATTGAACAAAATGTGGAACATTGAACAACATGTGGAACATTGAACAAAATGTGGAACACTGAACAACATGTGGAACACTGAACAACATGTGGAGCACTGAACAACATGTGGAACACTGAACAACATGTGGAACACTGAACAACATGTGGAACACTGAACAACATGTGGAACACTGAACAACATGTGGAACACTGAACAACATGTCGAACATTGAACAACATGTGGAACACTGAACAACATGTGGAACACTGAACAACATGTCGAACATTGAACAACATGTGGAACATTAAACAAAATATTCAATTTTCTCATGTTTTCTTTATTAAGTTTAATAACCTCTGGAGAAAGGTATTTTCAAGAAAATATTTTACGAGAAACTTATACAACGGAAGTGCACACAGGCAGACCAAAACTAAGATACGAGAATGCGTGTAGAACATCTCTTGGACGCTTTTTTAAAATTAATTATGGTAAATTGAAAACAAAAACGGACAGTTTTTTAGAGAAAATCTTCGAAAACCTAAAATACGTCTTAAAATAATGCAATATTGGAGGTAGAATATAATAAACATGCGAATACAAGAAATTAGACCTTACAACGCAAACGTGGTCTTTGTTAATTATGCGACCAAACCTGTCTTTAATTTTTATCGTAGAAATGAACCATGATCGTCAAAAATTGGTTTTTCTAAGTAAGCTGTGTGGAACCACATGGGTGAGAGTCGGAAAATACTCAGTAAAGTTTACCAACATAGTATACGCCCGCATTTAGAATATGGATCATCTGCATGGTGCTCAGCATCAAACACCACACTGCAAGAACTGGATAAAGTACAAAACCAGGCACTTAGGGTCATCACAGGAGCAATGAAATCAACACCAATATTGGAGATGGAGAAATTGTGGAGAATACCAGCACTGAGAGAACGGAGGGACACAAAGGTGCTGATACAGGCAGAAAAATGTGCATGCATGCCGAGACATCCAATGAAGGACCGATTCCAAAATCTTGCATTGGGACGAGTTAAGAGAAGCAGTTTTATCTACCAAGCCAAGCGTATTAGTAGACAAACACCAGACATGCCAAGAGTTGTTAACCCCCTACTGCCCATACCAGAACATACTCCCTGGACAGAGGAATCAGGATTATCAGTTCAAATACGGACAGAAGTGAAAGGAATAGTTGACAAAGAGGAACAGAATAGTCTACAGCGAAAAACAGCAATAACTCTGTTTCCTGGATGAAGAATACCCACAAGACCTATGGATTCGTGTGTTCACAGATGGATCAGCACAGAATGCAGTAAAGAATGGGGGAGCATGTGCATATATAGAGTACCCAAATAGCACTAGGGATATGCATAAAATAGCAACAGGGAAATATTGTCACAATTATGATGCAGAAATACAAGCAATAAAGTTGGCAATAGAAAAACTGCTGAACAGTAATCTTAGCCCACAGCCTGTAGTGTTTTTTGACAGATGCAAGATCAGTACTCCAGGCACTACAATCCAGAAAATTACCACATCTGCAGACCTTATTGACTGAACTCTGCAAGCACCACAGGGTTGCCCTGCAGTGGATCCCATTTCACTGTGGAATACCAGAAAATGAGAAAGCAGATCAGTTGGCAAAGGAAGGTTCAACAGGCACACAACTAGATACACCGGTTACATACCATCATAAGAAACAGATAATCAAATCAATCAGAGGACCACAAGCCCCACATCAGGATGCCTTTCATAATATGAATAGATATGAACAAGTTATCATTATACGCCTCAGAACAAGACACAATCGACTCCATAGTAACATGTATACAAAATTCAAGATCGGCACATCAACTACTTGTACATGTGGACAGGCGCCCCAGACTGCTGAACACATACTTCAAGATTGCACAGAATATAGTAGACTAAGGAAAATCCATTGGCCCATAGATACAACACTACAGACAAAACTATATGGGCCACTGCAAGAATTACAAAAGACAGTAAAATGTATACAGGAAACGACATTGCAGATATAGACAATACTTCAGGCGAACGAAAGATAGATAGATCAAAGTAATCTTGGCTTTCCAGCACTGAAAACATTGTCCGTCATATCCCTCGATGAACATCTCTGCTAAATTTGTTATTTTTAGTTATGACTTTCAAGAGAACATTAACTGCGCTATTTTTAGTTTTTATTTTAACTTTGCGCTATTTTAAATTATGACTTACGAGAGAATACTATTGGAATTGAATATTATTGAAATATATACTGGAATTGAACAATACAGAAGAGAAAATCCTGATGAAAATGTAACAACCAAATGGCAATGCATAAAGAAAAGCATACAAGAAACCTGCGACACCTTACCCAAAAGAGAAAAGAACAAAAAACAAAAATGGATAACTAACACCATCTTAGAAAAAATGGAAGAAAGGAGACAAGCGAAGAACAATGCCCAATACAATAAAATAGATACTGAGATACGCAAAATGTTCAAAAAGGCAAAAGAAGACTGGCTCAGCCAAAAATGTATAGAAATAGAATCTATGGAAAGCAAACAAGACTTAAGAGGAATGCACACAGAAATAAAAAGGATGACTAATAAAAAATAAAAAAAGCCACAGAAGGTGATGCATTGCAGACAAAAAAGGAAAAATACTAACAGACAATAAGGATATTATAGACAGATGGCAGGAATATATAACAGAACTATTTCATGATCAAAGGGACAAGAAACCAGTTATAAAATGTACATCAGGCTATAAAATATTAAAATCTGAGGTGGAAAAAGCTATAAAAACAATGAAAAAGGGAAAAGCAGCAGGACCTGACAATATACAAATAGAGATGATATAGGCACTAGAAGATTTTTTTTTTTGAAGTGATTACAGACATATACAACGACATATACCACACAGGATACATACCAAATGAACTAAAAACATCAACTTTCATTGCATTGCTTAAAAAGAATGGTGCAGTTGAATGCAGTGACTTTAGAACAATAAGCCTAATGAACAATGTTACAAAAATCTTGCTAAAAGTTATACAAGGAAGGATTCAGAATAAAATCAATACTGAATTAGATGAGCAGCAATTTGGATTTAGGAAAAATAGCGGGACAAAAGAAGTCATATTCTGCATGAGAACATTAATCGAAATGTACACAGAAGTAAACAAACCAATATATGCCTGCTTCATAGACCACTCCAAAGTTTTTGATAAAATACACCATAATCAACGTATAGACTGCCTGAAAGATATAAATCTGGATGTCACAGGCATACGACTGATATGTAATTTGTATTTGGAGCAAACAGCAATAATAAAATATAACAAGGAGAACTCTACACCCATTGATATAAAAAGAGGAGTAAGACAAGGATGCATCCTATCACCAAGCTTGTTCAATTTATACACTGAGCAGATTTTTAAAAACATCACTGAGATGCCAGGCCTTAACATTAATGGGAAGATAATCAATAACCTAAGATATGCTGATGATACTGTACTACTAGCAGAAAACCCTACAGATCTACAACAATTACTTAATGAAATAAACATGACAAGCAAAAAATATAGACTAGTTATGAATATAAAAAAAGACTAAAACTATGATCATGAACAAAGAAAATACTCAAAACCTACAAGTGGATATCAAAATTGAAGGAATAGACCTGGAGACAGTTCAGAACTACAGCTACCTTGGACATACTATAACTAGTGATGGAAAATGTAAAACTGAAATAAACAAAAGAATAGGAATGGCAAAAAGTAATTTTAATGTCATAAAGAACATACTAACATGAAAACAAATAACACCAGGGCTAAAACTAAGAATTGCAAAATGTTACATTTTCTCAATATTCCTATATGGTGCTGAAACATGGACATTATACATGAAAACAGAACAGAGAATTGAAGCCTTTGAAATGTGGATATATAGAAGAATAGGTAGAATTGGATGGAAGGAAAAGAGAACAAATGATGAAGTCTTAAAACAACTGAAAATGAAAAGAGAACTACTAACCACTATTAGAACGAGACAAATGCGATTCTTGGGCCAAGTTAAAAGACCCAACAGCCTACTAAAAGTAATCCTGGAGGGGAAAATACAAGACGGCACTCAATGATGATGATGAGAGGAGAATGCTAACTTTGCGTTACTTTTAATTATAACTTCATTATCATTATCGAGTGCCATCTCCGCAACGAAGGTTGGCTACTAAAAAAGAGTAAAAGAAAGTGCTAATTGTGTTAATCTTAACTATGACTTACTATAAAATACTGCTCTGGAATCTATCTCTTTTCTCCTTCTTTTCTTCCTCTAAAAAATGACAAGGAGAGAAACGAAAAATATAAAAGCATTTGAATCTGGTGTTGTAAAAGTTGGAAAGGGACGCCTGAGAAAACAAATTATACGGTATTTAATAATCGCTCTCATGGAGGCATCAACTTTCATTATCGTTCATCATCACGTGAGTCTACTTGAGAGCGGCTATGATCTTGTCCGGGAATACATTAACTCCAATGCTTGAACCAACAACATTCCATGTGTAAATATTTTATTTCTAAGTTATCATAATGTCAATGTTATCATTTTAGAAGGTCCGAGTTTGTTGCCCAGCAGTGGCGGATTTTTTTTTCGAACTGACAAGGCTCCGGGGTTCACACAGCCTCTAAAAATGGGTACCAGAGATTTTTCTGGGAAGTAAAGGCGGCCTGGCGTGATACCGACGACATTACCCAAAAATGTGCCGTGGTTATAGAAAAATATGGTCACTAACACCACATTCCCCACACACCTAGCAAGGTGTGAAGAGAACCTTTACTTGTTACTTTATCATTTTACCTGACTACATTGTTTTATTGTTAGCACAAGAAGTTGATCTCAGCCAGGGAACTAAATATAGAGAATCCTCTAAATGCCGTGCCATTCGATTCTTACATACTTCACGCAGATTCTTAGACTCCAGGTGTAGCATGTGGTCGAAGCAACATTCTTTCGGTGTAGTCTGTTCTCAGTTGTCTCCTGTGTATTACTGTAGAGTTACACGTAATAACAGCGACGAGAAAACAAAAGTGGTGAACAGAACGCAATATGTTTCCAACAATTGGACAGCAAAGCTAGTACACTTTTTTGTACACCTATTTGGTTGTTCTAATTGCTTGTTGTTTGTGTACGCCAATGTTATATCTCTAGCCAAGTCCCGAGAGATTGAATTTTGCGTGAATATCAATTTACCCTCCCCCTCCCCTAACCCCACCCCCCACTTGTTAACATTGGGAGTAGTGTGCTTAGGTGTCCCCCGCTTTACAGGCAGATATTCTCAAACTTCAGATGTTTTTCTGTAGATTTGCCACATCAATTTTTTTCCCCGACGTAGTCGCCATTTCTAGCCTACTCTGTTCGATTTCCAGCTGCCAATGGTTCTTTACGTGCGCAGGGTGCACATGCAACTCCTTTCGCCGTTATCCGAGAGGGCTAGATATCGGCTCTCTGTTGTTGCCCCGCCCCGGCCGAGAGAGCATGCGATGATGGTATATGCTATTTATTCACATGGAGACCGTCGCCTATACCACAGATTCTTGCGTGCACGGATGTCCACACAGTCACCTGCATTACCAGAAACCCATTCTCGACATCGGTTCTCACTGTAATAGTCACCGGCTAGGGTATCGGTGAACTAGGAGATTGTGGAAAGAGTGCAAAGTATGAGAATAGTGCATGGGTACATGAGGTGTTCAAGATGGTGCGAACTGGAAATTTCTGAAAGGGGTAACGTATTGTTTTATCGGTTGTGACGTATTTGTGTAGCAACTAGGAGACAAAGTAAATTAGAGTGGCAGAATTTGATTGGATGAGTGAAGGAGCTTGGGGTTGCAACTAGGGGGTAATATAAAGCTTAGAAGCGCACTCAACGGTCAGCGGAGCAGTCAGAGCAAAGCAGTTAACAGCCAAGCAGTCAGAAAGTAGTCAGCAGTTAGCAGTCAGTCTCTCCTTAGTTAGTACAGGATTAGCCTAGCTGAGTGAATTACAAGTATTGTAGATTAGATTTTGAAGATTAGAGAATGGATGGAATAAACTGATTGCTATTTTATGAAACATCTTGTTGCTCATTCCGCCAAGTTGAAAGTACGATCTTGAGTGTGGTGACACTAGTACATCACCACCAAAGACCAGGGTTTGGTTAAGCCACTAAGAAATCGCGGATTCTAATAGAAATATATCCACTGCCTGTGACGAGATTTGAACTCGGGACCCTCCCGACCCCACGTCTCACATCTAGACCACCCAGACTCCACTGTTTTACATTGCTATAACAACATTTGTATCAAACCGATAAATGCACAGTCGCTTTAACAGATGTGCAAGTGTTAAGATTCAGGTTAAGATAAAGGTAGGTTTTGATTCGAAGTGCAATGATGATGATGATGATTTATACATAAATAGACTCAACAGCACAGGCACAAAATAAATACAACATAGAAATCACCATCAACAAAACAGAAGTCATGAATATCGCGAAAAATAAACAGAACATCAACATAACCATAGAAAGCAGGCAACTAAAGCGAGTAGATGAATTCAAATACTTAGGAAGTTTAGTGACAAACGATAATTAACAAACAGCAGAGATAGACCCAAGATGCATCAAAGCTTGTCAAATTATTGGACAGTTATCACCACTATTGTTCAACAATCGAAGATATAAGATCAGAAACGAAGAACTGAGAAAAAAAATCTAGGAATAGTCTCCGCCATAGAATATATAAAGGAACAACAGATAAAATGGTTGGCCATGTGACACGGCAGAAAGATCAAAACACAACACAACGAGCCCTCAATAAACAAGCGATAATATCAGACCCAAGGGTCGACCACGAGAAAGATGGATCGACGTAATACTAGAAGCACTAGGAAACATAACAGCAGCAGAGACGAACAGAAAAGCAAAAGACCGCAAATTATATCTCCCCTCGACGCTGAAAGGCAGTGAGAAAGGAAAGAGGAAGAAGAAGAAGAATGATGATGACCCTCTAATAACTCAATATCTCAATAACGCAATAACTCAATTACCCCATCTTTCCAGATTGTTCATATTTATTTTCTGAATCGCTGTAGTCTTCTCGGCATACTCTGCATGAGGACATTAATAGAAAAGTACACAGCAGTAAACAAACACTTATGTGCCTGCTTCATAGACTACATCAAAGCTTTTGATAGAGTACACTATTAACAACTTATAAACTGCCTAAAAAATATATATCGAGATGACACAGACATACAACCAATATGTAATTTATACTGGGAGCAAACAGCAATAATAAAATATAATAAAGAGAATTCCCCACCTATTGATACAAAGAGAGGAGTAAGACAAGGACACATCCTATCACCAAGCTTGTTCAATCTATACACTGAGCAAATCTTTAAAATCATCACAGAGATGCCAGGCCTAAACATTAATGGAAAGATAATCAATAACCTAAGATATGCTGACGATACTGTACTACTAGCAGAAAATCCTAAAGATCTACAACAATTACTTAATGAAATAAACACGATAAGCAAAAAATATGGACTAGATATGAATATCAAAAAGACTAAAACTATTATTATAAACAAAGATAATACTCAAAACCTACAAGTGGATATCAAAGTTGAAGGAATAGACCTGGAGACAGTTCAGAGCTACAACTATCTTGGGCATACTCTTTCTGTAAGCCTTTGAAATGTGGATGTATAGAAGAATATGTAGAATAATTGGATGGAAGGAAAATAAAACAAACGATGAAGTCTTAAAACAACTCAAAATGAAAAGAGAACTACTAAACACAATTCAAAAAAGACAAATGCGATTTTTGGGTTACGTTAAAAGACACAACAGCCTACTAAAAGTAATCCTGAAGGGGAAAATACAGGGTAAAAGAGGCAGAGCCAGACCAAGACTAATGGACGAATAACATCAATAGATGAACAAACCAGCCTACGACAACCTGCACCATCAAAGCAAGAGACGGAGCAGAATGGCGCTCCATGGTAGCCGACCTTCGTTGCGGAGATGGCACTCGATGATGATGATGATGATGATAGGTGAATGAAAGTATGGGGCAGGCGATTCAGCCGGTACCCAGTTCTTAATAGACTATGACAGTAACATAGTATAGCGGTCATCAGTAATAGTGACAAAATAACTAGTTGTGGGAATGAAAATCTCATAGCGGGTAGTGGACAACCCACGGAGGATGGAGCTAAAGGAAAAGTGCAGAATAGTACTGGACATAATAAGTTTAGGCAGAATGGAAAATTTCCAAGCAGGTTGTTGAAGTGGGGATAAACGCATGGCTTGACCGTCAGGTAAATAGTTTGACAAACTACTAGGACAGGTCAAAGTCATTAAACATCATTATTTTGAAACGCTGGAGAGGTAAAACTGACTAGAGGTTGCTCTCGGAGTCAACTTGTTATAGTAAATTCTTAGACATAGTTCAACTTTGGGTCAGAATGATGAGATTTGATTGGCTCAAGAGGTTGCAAATTGTCACTTTTCGACAATTGCGACAAATTCATTGGCTGCAAATATTCACGCACAGTTAGGTGAGAGTATTTAACCTTCGACACGATAGGTTTTTGGAAGAGTTAGGAACGCCATTCAGTGAGTTAGTAGTTAGGAGTTCAGTAGCCATAAAAAGTTAAGTTGGTAGTTCAGTAGTCAGGAAAAAGTAGTTAGGAATTGAAAGTTAGAAAGTAGTTTGTAGTTCGTTTTAGTTAGTTGAGAAGTTATGAAGGAACAAACTAGAGAGTAGTAAAGACATCAGTGACTTAAGAAATTAGTTGAGCAGTAGACAAAACAAAAACAAGTGAATTAGAACATATGAACATTTAGTTGCTGTGAAAGTGTTTTGAGAGTGTTTCCAAGTTGTGCTTCATATTTTATATACGAGGTTGTAAGTAAGTTGAATGAGAGATTGAATGTTACATGTCGCACTTAGATAAGCACTTGTGGACAAATTATATCAACCGGCGATAGTCTCTGAAATGTCCAGAATTAAAGAACATTAATTCTAAGAGAAGTGCACCCACTATTATGTATCACGTGCCAAGCTAAAGTTCAATAAACTTGATTATGATTATGTATTATGGAAATAGTCTGTGATGATTTTGTTGACTACGTTGTGATCAATGTGATGTGATGTGGCTCCAACAAAAAAAAAAAAGTAATAGATAAGATCAAATAATTCAACCTATTTTGCATATCCACTGATCGAAAATATACAACTAAAAAAAAAGAATAGGAATGGCAAACAGTAATTTTAATGCCATGAAAAATATACTAACATCAGAATAAATAACGTCAGGGCTAAAACATAGAATAGCAATATGTCATATCTTCTCAATATTCTTGTATAGTGCAGAAACATGGACACCAGACAAGAAAACAGAACAAAAAATTAAAGCCTTTGAAATGTGATTTTATAGAAGAATTTGAACAATTTGATGGAAAGAAACAAAAACAAACGATCTTCGGAGGCGAAGGCGCGCCTCCTAGCACCAGAGCTGGAAGTTGTCAGCAATCCATGATGGCTTGCGCCAGGATCGGTGAACCAGAACCATCCAGACCCTGCTCCACCTCTCCGTGGTGCCTTTTTAGTAACAGACTAACCTGTCTAGTCTGGTCAAACGAGTAGGGATCGAAGAGGGAAGACAACCCGGTACTCAAAAATGTCATGCTGAAGTCGGATGTGTTGGGCCGAAAGACGCAAATATCACAGTTATACTGTAAACCACAACACAACGCAGACACGATTGCTTAACGTCCTTTTATGATGACGAGGCACACTCCTTAAGTCATCGGGCGAACGCAAGCAAGCAAACGATCTTCTTCTTCGTTTTTCCTTCCTCATTTCTCTTTCAGCGGGGGGTGGGGGGAATGGGATAAACAAACGATGAAGTCTTAAAAAAAACTAAAATTGAAAAGAAAACTACTAAACACAATTCAAACAAGGGAAATTTGATTTAAGACACAACAACCTACTAAAAGTAATGAGCCAGTAGTGAGGTGTAACGTACACTCCTACACGGTATGGTGACAGCTTTACAAAAAAGGAACACAACAAAATACTGATTTTTCGGCTTTCATGCGAACTTCTTCAGAAAACAGGAACAACAGACAGTGAGGCACAGATAACTCCTACTACAGCTAGGATGTTTAAGCTAAAGAGAAGTGGACCGAGAAATAGGAGATGGGATGACGAGATGAGAAAGAGATGTGTTACATGTTAGAGGATAAGTGAAATGAGTACATATGAAATTATAAGTGTAGAGAAATAATTGTAAATAAAAATTAGACTTAAAAGGAGGCATCACTCCGCGCTCACAGTGGAAGATGGCTATAAAATGCATGGGGAAGAGCAATCACATGGTTAGACTAGAGGTCCGACGAGTATTGGCGCATTCAAGCATGATACAGGTAAAGACTCCATGTTTATGAAGGTGTAAAAGTGACCAGACTCAGCAGACATAGCCCACGAGCCGTAGGTAAGTCGGGTAAAATAAGGGACAGGTGTTGATGAAGACGAGCCAGCTAGACATGGTGTAGACACAGTGGCAGTAGGTTGTAGAGGTGTATCCGTGTTACAGACTCAGAAAATGGCCCGAGGAAGACATGTCTGGTTGTGGGGGGTCAACATCAGAGCAGGGTAAGGAAAAAGGGAGAGGGGGTCAGAGTTAAGTCACCTGATCAAAAGACGTGTACGCTGAAGGAGAATAACAATGGTGAAGATTTATATAGAAGCTGTGGAAATTAGATCGAAGAGTTGCTACAGACGAGCTGCTACAGACGAGCTGCTTTTAAATAACAGAGAAATTGTGTACTAGAAGTTTATTATAGAGAAGTAGTGTACTTGGAGTAGATTAAAAGAGAAGTGGTGTACTTGAAGTCGATTGATGAAGAAGTTGTGTTCTTGAAGTTTATTAATAGAGATGATGTGTACTAGAAGTTGATTAATGGAGAAATGTTGTACTAGAAGTTGATTAATGGAAAAATGGTTTCTTAAAAGTTGATTATTAGAAAAGTGGTCTACTTGAAGTTGCTTAATAGAGACGTGTTGTACTGCAAGTTGATTAATAGAGAAGTGGTGTACTACATGTTCATTAACAGAGAAGGGGTGTACTAGAAGTTGATAAAAATAGAAGTGGTGTAATGGAGGTAAATTAATACAGAAGTGGGAGGAAAGAATGAAAGGAAGGGGGATCACCTGAGGGACTGGGATACATTGATGTCTCGTGGGGTGAGGCAACCCATACGGGCGATCAAGCGATTCTCTAAAGTGAATCGACTGCAACTGTCAGAGGAACATGACACAAGGTCAGTAACTAGAACATCAACAATAATCTGATGGCCCTGATAGTTGAAGTGAGATGCTACTGCCTACATCCCGAGTGATGTCATGCAGATGTTCACGGCAACTGTCTGAAAGACGGCATCTGATTCGCCAATGTAGGTCAACTTGCATCGCTTAGATATGATGACATAGATAATGTTACGCGATGTACAAGTGAATCCCTCTCCAATCTCAAAAGGACCATTGGGGAAGAGAACCGTATCTGTTCGGAGGACGTGGTTGCAAGCCTTGCATATACTGCGATTGCAGAGGATCGTGCTCCGATGGCTGAAAGGAGGGGGGGGGGGGAGCAGGAAGGCGGTTCCTAACAAGCATGCCACGGAGGTTGCGATCACGCTTGAAAGCCACAAATGGGGGGGGGGGGGTCGGGGGCGGGGGGAGAAAACGGGTTGTGGAGTCAGAGCGGAAAATGGGGAGGTAGCGGTGAATGATTCTGATCACAGAGTAGTGGTGAGGGTGATGGGTGAGGGCGAGCACTACCCTGTCAGAGGGGGGATGTCTAGAGGGGATGAGAGCAGCCTGACGTGTGAGGCCTGGTGAACTCATCGGAGAGCAGGAAAAAGAGCTGCTTCAGGATAGAGGCGTCGGGGGAAAAAAGTCGAGTATCAGGTGGGCATTATGTAGGAAATGTTCTTCGTCCTGGCAAAGTCGAGCATCAGGTGGGGATTATGTAGGAAATCTTCTTCGTTCTGGCAAAGTCGAGCATCAGGTGGGTATTATGTAGGAAATCTTCTTTGTCCTGGCAAAGTCGAGCATCAGGTGGGTATTATGTAGGAAATCTTCGTCCTGGCAAAGTCGAGCATCAGGTGGGCATTATGTAGGAAATCTTCTTCGTCCTGGCAAAGTCGAGTATCAGGTGGGCATTATGTAGGAAATCTTCTTCGTTCTGGCAAAGTCGAGCATCAGGTGGGCATTATGTAGGAAATCTTCTTCGTCCTGGCAAAGTCGAGCATCAGGTGGGCATTATGTAGGAAATCTTCTTCGACCTGGCAAAGTCGAGCATCAGGTGGGCATTATGTAGGAAATATCTTCTTCGTTCTGGCAAAGGCGACGAAGCCTGAGGATCTGCGAGGGAAGAGAGTTCTTGCAAGGTGTCGGGTTAGAAGAGTCGTAGCGGAGGAAACAATGGGAGTCAGTAGGTTTATAGAAGACCGAGGAAAGTAGAGGCACCTAAGGAAACTGTGATGCCTAGGAAGGAGACAGAGGAGGTGGAGATGTGGGAGGTGGTCAGGATCAAGGGGTGAATATGTACTTACTAAAAGTAATATTGGAAGGAAAAATACAAGGTAAAAGAGGCAGAGGCAGATCAAGACTAACATGGAGGTGTAACATCAAAAGATGGACAAGTCAATTTATAACAACCTCCACCATCAAAGCAAGAATACAGAGCAGAGTGGCGCTCCATGGTAGCCAGCCTTCGATGCGGAGACGGCATTCAATGATGTTGATAATGTAGTCTCGGCATTGCATCCTTTTCAAATTCTGTGGATTCAGATATCCAAAAATCTGTGATGGTTATCAAGACATCTGTCTTATCAGTGCTTAACATTAGCTTCATGATATTCATCCTTGTATCCAGCTCAACAGTTTATTTGTCTTTATTATTCCTCTTCTTTTCTTCCTGATTATTTCCCTGCGACAATAGATTCATTCGGATTTTCAAGTTGCATATCTAATGACAAAAAAAAAAAAAAACTAACAAAAGTAAGTGACGAATTTGAACGCAAACAAATGATTGTATATATATATAAATATTTATACAATCATTTGTTTGGATATATAAATACAGCACTGCGTGTTGTTATTGGTGACTTTTCAAATATGATAATTATATATTCACCAAAATTGTGTTTGCTCGACCTATTTCCTTCTTGCTCCGTCTGTTTTCTTAGCTCGATTAGAAACCATTGGGGATCTGGCAAACTATGATTTATTCATATTCTCTTTACTGTTTTCCTTCCTGTGTGTCAAAACCTAGAAGATTGTTCAAACGTTCCCCATGCTCAGTCCTTGACTCAATCAATCAAGTTTCACCTTTGTTTCTATTTTCATATTAGACCAGAAGGAAGAATGTTGAGAATGCCATGGATAGCTAATGGAGGTGTAATGAAGACATTCTGAAAGAGGCCATGGCAAGGAGAGAGCTAATTTAAAATATTAGGAAGAAACAATTACATTGGCTATGTAATGAGAAGTGAACAGCTGGAATATATTGTGACAACTGGGAAAATTGAAGGACGAAGAGATTGAGGGAAGCAAAGAGAAAAGATACAAGACAGCTTAAGAGAATGGCTTGTCAGAAGGTCAACAACAGAAATAATAAATAACGATCGAGATCGAGAGTTGTGGAGAGACACTATCACCTACGCCAGCAGGCACGGTACTTGATAATGATGATGATGATGATGATTTCATATCCTACTGTTGGATTAAAATACGATTATAACACCAGACCGTTAAATATTGTGACACCCAAGTAGCAGAACAAATATATTACTCTTCTCTGAAGTGCTGTAATTTGCACGTGTCGTATATGTGAAAACTGACAATTTTATCGTACAAAAGATGTTGGAAATGTTAAGAGAGAAGGTTTTAAAGCAGGTCTGCCCAACATGTTTATATATTGGAACGTTTCAGGCCGATGGCCATGGAGACGCGACCGCAAAGTTACTATTTTCGATAAATAATAATAATGGAACTAAAATTCATAGTAACATTAAGGTAATTAAGATGAAGAACTGAAAACATTAGCCTGAAATAAATAATATCCTCTTTCTTTCTTCACTTTCTCTTGTACACTGTCGGGTGACTAGGAAGAAATCAAGTTCTGGTTCTCGCCCTTTTGGCGGTATATCAATCCCTGACCATTGATGTTGCTGTAGCATTGCTTTGATGTTGCTGTAGCATTGCTTTGATGTTGCTGTAGCATTGCTTTGATGTTGCTGTAGCATTGCTTTGATGTTGTCTGTCCATATTATAAGCCTTTGAACTGTGGATGTATAGAAGAATAGGTAGAATTGGATGGAAAGAAAAGAAAACAAACGATGAAGTCTTAAAACAACTAAAAATTGTCTATTGTCATGATACACACCCATATGTTAAGACTGGCTCTACATAACATTTAAGAACCCTTTTTCTTGTTTTTATTGTCAAAAATGGATTGTATAGTATCTTCCTCATTTTTTTTGGAAAGCTGCTTTTGCCTGTGTTATTCTGAATCTCACCTTTGTTGTACATCTTCCGTCTGAGGTTAACAAAGTTCCCAAATATTTGAATTCATTTCTGTTTTTTCTTTGTATAACATCCATAAAGCACTATTAACAGGTTATGTGCTTTACTTAGGGATCTAGTTCTGACTTCTAAAACTTCGCGCAGTTTTCTTTGTATTTTTTAATTGCTCTTACTCTATAGACTTATGGCATATGCGTTTAGGATATTTTTGCGATTTTGTGCTTTCTACATATCGGAAAAAAATGCACACATAAACACATTGTCACAAAATATTTAAAAAAATAAAATTTTAAATATGAGTGTATCATCATAATTACATAAAGAACGAGGATCAAGCAACAAAAATGCAGCTATGTTCACCAAAAGCATTACTCCAACGTGGGGTAAATGATATTGAACGTCAACAATAGAACAAACAACGAGAGAATTGTGTTGTCACAATAAATAAAGTTTGTAGATTATATGAGAACAGAAAAAAAAACTAACAAACAACGGATAGCGTAGAGCTGTGCACTGTCTGTGCTTTATGGTGAATTTGGTTTCGGGAAACGAGAGAACGTGGAAAACAATGATTGTTAATATTATATATAATCTGCCGTGGACATTTAAGGAGCGCTTCATACAAACCTAATCACCTACCGAGAACTGCACAAGACGTTTAAATAAGAGAAAATGAACACAATGCAGTGATTAGAGTCAAACTTTCTAGTTGAAAAGTCAAACCTGAAGATATCTAGAAACCATTATAAGAATTGCTCTCCAGTAGATTCAGGAGGATTGAAAAAGAAAGAGACTTAAAAAAAAAAAAAAACTAGCGGAGAACAGTCAAGGCAAAGATGTTCAATGTCAGAAATACTTTAGACATTGAATATTTCGCCAACTGAGTAGAGCTAATTTTGAAGATGAACTGAAACATGTCTGTTTACCCATCCGCTGTCAAATGGAAGAGGAAGAAGAAGAAGAAAGAACAAGAAAGAACAAGAAAGAAGAAAGAGGAACAAGGAAATAAGAAGAAGAAGAAAGAAGAGGAAGATAAAAGGAAGCAGTATTCATTTGGCCACATCTATGCAGATGAGAGCAAGAAAAAGAAAGAAAAAAAGAAAGAAAGCGTGTTCAATGTCTTTATATTTTCCTCAAATTTTGTTTTAAAATAATAGGAATACTTACATTGATCCTATCTGCTGAGCACTCTTAACATCAAACATCCTCTTTATTTCTTTCTTTCTTTCCTTCTTTCTTTCTTTTTTTCTTTTCTTTCATTCTTTTCTTTCTTTATTTTCTTTCTTTCCTTCTTTTTGTTTGTTTCTGTTTCTTTCTTTGTCCATTAGAACCGAGATCAGAGAGAGTGTGTGTAGGACAATGAAAAGAGTACTTTTTTTTCTTCTTTGTTTTTTTTTCTTATGAATATTTCTGTTTCTGCCTGTCCGTTATTATCCAGAATACTTCTAGTTTATACGATTATTGCCCTATTAGAATCCTGGAAAATGGGATGGATAACCTCCACTTCACTTGGGCACAATTTATTTTAGGGAAAAACGTGGCTGAGCACTTTCCTTCTCTGATTAAATGTCAGGTACCCAAATTTTTCAGGCAGGTCTGGCACATGACTGGAGGTCATGTTTAAGAACCCCTAAGTTCCGCATGAAAATCGAGCTCTAAACACGCGTATACAAGTGAGGATTGTGGAATGGGTATATTTAATTCAATAAAAACAGACATTATTAAATGTCCATGTACAGCAACTTGTGAGTGGTGTTCATAGCAGCGTCACTGTGTCCTATAGCTCTAAGAGTACACAGAAGAGATGCATCATGAAATCCCATAAGGAGATCGGCCTTGGCTGAAAGCAAATAACGAGTACTCCCTGTCAATATGGCGGATAGGCAGCAGGAAACGTTTGAGGATCTGTCTGAAAAGTGTTATCCTGTTGCAGTTTCCTCATATTCCAAGCCCGCCTTGTCGCTGGAACTAGTGAGTTTACTGCTCTGTACACACCGTCAAGCTGTGTTTGTGTGTGTGTATTTTTTTCCGGAACATGTTTAGATTTTCCGATTGCTTACGGTGAATGAAGATATCGTATGACGAAGAACAGTTCGGCTGCGTTTACTTTCGGTGCGGTTACGTCTTATGTCTTTTTGCGTGTGCTGTAGCTGCTATGTTGGTGACTGCAGCTGCCTTTCTATGTTTGGATCCTTCAATGAGATGAGATGTTAATTCGGATTATTCCACTGGCACGGGCGGTTGAGTAGTTATGGGTTTTAATTCGTTTACAGTGATACTGGGGCCTTCAACTAACTACAATTACAATGAAGATGAGCAAGACTAAGGATAGATTGGGAGACTTTGTCTGTGGTATATCCTTTCAAAAGGGACATGCTGGGTCTTCATTAACTTATAAAGTAAAGTAAGTAAAGTACCCCTGTCACGCCAAGTGGCGCGTAGGGAAATATGGTATTAGTGACCCTATATTTTACAGACCTTCAGCACATGATTTTTGGAGTAATGTGGTCGGTATTACGTCCGTGCTGCTTTACTTTCCCAGAAAAAAATCCGGTACCCATTTAAGGCTGGGTGAACTCGGAAGCCGTCGGTTGGGATCGAACCCTACCCCTTGTCCTTTGTAGTCCAGTTCTATAACCACTGAGCTATCGCGGCTCCCTATTAACGTATAAGCTACATGTATTTTGTTATGCCACATTAACATCATGTTTATCTTGCAGATCGCTAGTGTCCGCCCAATGACTAAAGGAGTACACCTCTTCGTCATCCGCCCTTAAAAGAATGTTAAGTGGGCGTATCTGCGTTGAGTTGTTGTTTGCAGTATAACTGTGATATTTGTGCCTTTCGGCCCAACATATCCGACTTCAGCACGATCTTGTGCAGCGATCTCTGTTTAATTTAATATTTACTTTGAGAAGTTTTATTCAGGAACAAAATGTATTCAGAATTTCAAGTTCGTGACATTATGTGGTTCTTAATTTCTCAAGGCCGATAATTCTGTCGAAACCCGTCAATTAATTCATGAATTCAATTGGTAAAAGTTGTAGCATAAAAAGTGTTGATGGAATCTGCGCCCAATTCTAAACAGGAGACATAAGAGAACGTTAGCTCTGTTCCCTTATTACAAAATCGCTTCAGGCGAAACGATAAACATTAGCAGAAAAACATGAAATATTTATTGCATTTAAATAATTGTATATTATATTAAATTAATAAAATAGACGGCTTGGGGCCCGACATTACATAGATATGGAAGGGAAAATGAAATAAAAAGAAACCAGGAACATCTAGGGAAGTAGAGAAATGGAGAATAATTTTGACTTCACCGTCAATAATTTAAAAAGGTCTTACAGGCAATCTTCACTGCTGAGACAGCACCGATCATAAAATCAGCATATTACACTGTATCAGCGTGCTTGTAGAGTAATCCAATCCAGGTCATCATATCTTTTCGCGCATTTTTTATTATTTTTATTTTTAGATTACAATGAATCAGTTAAATAGAAATCGATCCGCTTATAAAAAAAAAAATAAAGGGGGAAAAAAGATATTTCATTTCTCATTCATGTCAAGGCTGGCTATTTTGGAATTCACACTATCTATCCCACAATTCAATTTGACAAACGAGCCCAGGAATAACATAACCGTATTTACTGAGTCAACAAATTTGCAAGCTGCTTGATCTAAGAAAAAAAAAAGGCAAGGAAAATAAAAGCAAATAACAAAAAAAAAGAGGTGAAAAGATAAGATTATGCGAAATTATTAACAAACCAAGTGCTGTCTCCACAAGTAATGTTGCCTACGATAGCTATGTATAGTGTCCTCTGAGCCAATGATATGGCGCATATTATTCTTTGCGTCTGTATTAATTTATCTTTCACATCGCTTACTGTATTCAGACTTTATGTTTCGTGTACCAACATGCCGTCACGAAGACAAACAACCGCCCTCCTCTGTACACATATAATGAAATACAAAGTAACGGAAAACAATAAATGCGAATTATATGACAGAATAGAAAATAAATTACAGTCATTGTGCGGCGTACATGAAAGAATAGAGAATAAATTAGTCATTGTACGTCGTATATGAAAGAATAGATAATAAATTAGTCATTGTGCGACGTATATGAAAGAATAGATAATAAATTAGTCATTGTGCGTCGTATATGAAAAAATAGAGAGTAAATAACAGTCGTTGTGCGAAGTGTATGAAAGAATACAGAACGAAGCTATACGCATCATTCTTGCGTGCACAAAAGACGCATTATGTAGAGCCGTGTATTACGTACCGGAATTATCCACCAGAGAACATAACTTTGTTGAACACATGCCTGCTTTCTAGTCAGCTCTGACACACAGCATCCATTGCATTGAGTGACATAAGAGAGATCAGGTGTGAGAAATGTAGCAGATTAAAAAGGGAAATCTTGGATTGGTCACAACGAGAATAGAATAGCTCACTCTCATCATCATCAATGAGTGCCGTCTCCGCATCGAAGGTTGGCTACCATGGAGCGCCATTCCACTCTGTCTCTTGCTTTGATGGTGCAGATTGTCATAGGTTGACTTGATTTCTCTCCATGGCTTTCTTTGGAATATTGCGTGATGAGGTTCCAATCCGGTGGTCTGCCATATTCGTCTTTCGTGTTCTGAATATGCCTCATATGTACCACACACTTTGCTGTTTTCGCTTTCTAGGCCGTTGATCATTTCTGATTCTTCCGCCCTATCCACCGTCACAGACTTTTCACATTCGGGTTGAACATACCCGGCCGTTGTCATTGTTGTCTGAAACTATGTGTTTACCTGTCGAACCGCGGACATACGACATAAAGAAGAATAAATCATATTCCACTTAAATATCGGTAAAGTTCACAGTCCATTCATCCGGCTCAAAGCATTCTAAATCTCACTTTGAGGACATAAAACCTGGTGAATAATGGGGGTACGAGTGCCTGCAGAGAAGTGGTATCTTCTTCTTAACATGCACAAGACTGAGCAAAGAGTGCAGAAAATAAAACTCGGTAATGGTGGACGTAGAGGTATAGGCTTTGAGTTTTCAGAATTAGTATGAGGGTGAAGGGTCATTTACACAGACAGATGGGCCTGTTGTTCGATGTAGATGGAATTCATGGGCATATACAGCTCAGGTTGGAGGGCTAATTTTCAAGGAAGACAGAGCACGTTTTCCTTGAATACAAGCAATTTGACGGTGGAGTCATAAACATGGCTTGATGAACAGACTTTAGAACGTACAAGCTTTCTCGGTGGCTCAATGAGTATGTTCAGGAAGATCGAAATGGGCTTTGCTTGAAGGCGGTGGTTGGAGTGTCTGGAGTGGTCAAGGCCGATTAAAATCTGCTTAATTTTGTGTCTGAACATTCGGGTGTAAGAGGGAATGAACGAGCAGACGGATTTACGAGTTAGCTGTTGTAGGGAATGGACGAGAAGTGGATCAGCTGATATTCTCAGTGCTCTCAATGAGGCAGAATGAGCATGTGATTCGTGTAGACTGCAAAGTTACCACGTCTGTAGTTGTAATACCAGACAAGAGCACTACGCAGGAAGTCAAAGAAAACTGTAAATCAACACAGAACTGCGGTTGTCAGTCGCTGAAAGTTGAGGGTTATATTGAGAAGAGGATTCCGTCACTTATGGAATCGTTCTATTTGCAATGAGGATGCTCTGATGACTAACTAATTAATTAACTAACTAACTAACTAACTAATTAACTAACTAGTTATTGAGTTATTAGCGGGTCATCATCACTGCACTCCGAACATGTCCATAGGTGCTCAGATCCCCTCCTCAGCAAGTCTCGCGGTTTCCTGCGACTGAGCTAACTAGTTAACTAACTAATTAACTAATTAACTAGCTAACTAATTGACTAACTAACTAATTAATTAACTAACGGAATAACTAATTAATTAACTAACTGACTGAATAGCTAACTAATTGACTAACTAATTAATTAATTAACTAACTAATTAACTAACTAATTAATTAACTAGCTAACTGATGGACTAACTAACTAACTAATTAACTAGCTAACTAATTGACTAACTAACTAACTAATTAACTAGCTAACTAATTGACTAACTAACTAACTAATTAACTAACTAACTAATTGACTAGCTAACTAACTAACTAACTAATTAACTAGCTAACTAATTGACTAACTAAATGACTAACTAACTAACTAACTAACTAATTAACTAGCTAACTAATTAACTAGCTAACTAATTAACTAGCTAACTAATTGACTAACTAACTAACTAATTAACTAGATAAGTAATTGACTAAGTAACTAATTAATTAACTAACTGAATAACTAACTAATTAATTAACTAACTAACTGAATAACTAACTAATTAATTAACTAACTAACTGAATAACTAACTAATTAATTAACTAACTAACTGAATAACTAATTAACTAATTAATTAACTAACTAACTGAATAACTAACTAATTAACTAGCTAACTAATTGACTAACTAACTAACTAATTAACTAACTAACTAATTGACTAGCTACTAACTAACTAACTAATTAACTAGCTAACTAATTGACTAACTAATTGACTAACTAACTAACTAACTAATTAACTAGCTAACTAATTAACTAGCTAACTAATTGACTAACTAACTAATTAACTAGCTAAGTAATTGACTAACTAATTAATTAATTAACTAACTGAATAACTAACTAATTAATTAACTAACTAACTGAATAACTAACTAATTAATTAACTAACTAACTGAATAACTAAATAATTAATTAACTAACTAACTGGATAACTAACTAACTAATTAATTAACTAACTAACTGAATAACTAACTAATTAATTAACTAACTAAGTAACTGAATAACTAAATAATTAATTAACTAACTAACTGAATAACAAACTGATTAATTAAGTAACTAACTAACTGAATAGCTAATTAATTAATTAACTAACTAATTTACTAACTATAGCTTGTTTCATAACTCGTGCCCAACTTTTAAAATCGATAGCTTTTTAACCGCTTGTTGTAAGTTGTTCAAAATTTGCATGTAAAGTTATAATGATTAGAACCCAACAGGGAATTAATTTCATTAAAAAAAAACATTTGGTTATTATTGTTGCTTATTTGATTTATATAAATTTATAACGACCCATTGATGTAGTCAAAACTTAATGTTTACAGTATTTTAAGTTAAAAATAGCGAGTAAAAATCCATACACGGTAAAATTGACGTGTTTGCACGCATTTACCGTGGTTTTTTGACACAATTAGACACTTGAGAAATTGTGTGTTCCATTTCCGTTCATTCATAGGTGTAGACGTGGAACGATAACATTTATCATGAGTCTTAAAATGAAATTCTGCAGTTTACAAAACATCGCAATAAAAATGTATGACTATTTTTGCAAAGAGGCTAAACGAGGAAGATTATTTCATTCTTTAGAAAACCCTGAGAATAGGACAAGACACATTTTGGATTTATCTAAACGGTCATTTAATCGCTGGATTCAAGCACGTGACCGTCAATGTTCAAAATATGCAAAATCACAAGGAAGAGCAAAAATGTTGGATAATTTCGACAGTGAACTTATTAGAAGTGAAATTCGCAAAATGTTGGGTATGAATGAAACTGTTACAATAAGAAAATTAAAAGTATCGCTGAAAAAGAACAACAGTATTGAAATATCAAAGTCTACATTATGGAGGAATGTGAGAGCTGCAGGCTTTACATTCAGCAAGTATTCCAATGGACGAAACTTCATCTGTGAGAAGCCACATATAGTAGTCATGAGAAGCAAGTACTTACGTGAAGTAAAAGAGGTGCGCAAGCAAGGTTATGATATTGTGTACTTGGATGAAACATGGATCAATGCTCACCACACTAACCAAAGGGAATGGCAGTCATCAGATGGAAAGATTAAGAGATTAATACCTAGCAGCAAAGGACAGCGCTTGATAATTGCTCATGCAGGTAGTCGACAACATGGACTAATACAGAATGCAGAGCTCATTTTTCTTTCAAAATCCATAGACAATCGGGATTATCACTCTGAGATGAATGGTCACATATTTAGACATTGGATTGAAAATTCTGTTCTCCCATCACTAGATCGACCATCTTGCCTAATAATGGATAATGCAGCGTACCACAACATTGTTGCACTTGAAGATAAAGTCCCGACGTCATCCAGTACAAAAGATGCTATTAAGATATGGCTCACAAAGGAGCACATACAATTTAATAACATGTACTTAAAACCTGACTCTTGCTAATCTCGCTTTATTAAATGTAGACAAAGATTATTGGGCTATTGCTAATCTCGCTTTATTAAATATAGACAAAGATTATTGGGCTAAATGTGAAGACCACGTCTTAAAACAGGAAGAGGAATATTGGAAAAAATGATGGTTTGTGGAATGTTCAACCCCAAACAGTTATTAATCTTTTAGACTCGTCTGATTCAGAATGAAAGTATATAGCCCCCACAATGTTGGCCCCTATATTACCTTAAATTAGTTCAACAAACGGTCCTTTTCAGGACCACACAACTATGAAAATTGGACATACAGGTATACCTTGATATTATCGTTCGTCCTCGAACTGAGAAGACAATAATTCTCCTGATGTTTTGTCTCATTCAGTTATTTCCCCATTACGGCCACGCCTTTACCTAGTGAAAATTAATCATAGCCCAGCAATTACGGTAATTTCTATTATTTATGGGTTCACAATTTACAATTTTGACAAACATCAAAGAAATTCGCCGCTTTAAGAAAACTGCAGCTGCAAGATATTTGTTAAATATACATTTAACGGGTCTTTTGCATTCTAATAACATTTGGAAAATTTCAACAATTTTTAACAAACGGTTACTGAGTAATAGCGTTTTGAAGTTGGGCACGTGATTTGAAACGAGCTATAGCTAACTAATGTGTATGTGAGGTCACTGCAATGTAGTATGACTTTTTAAAGACTTTCTTTTACCAGAAACAAAATCCGTCAACTCGTTATGACTGGGTGAACCTAGAAGACGTTGATCGGGATGGATCCGAGCTCAAGTCCTAAAAGACCAGTTCACAAACCAATGATCCTCTGCAGCTCTAGCCATATTTGTTTGTTTGTGGGGAAAATAGTGCTAGGTAGAGGGTCGTGAAAGAGTATGAATAGGAGAAAAAATTACTAGTGGTAGCGTACACAAATACATGATAACAAATGTTGAACTTGAGTTAACGTCAATAAAGTGGAAATTTCAAGTATGTTGTAAAAGGAAACTCTAATATAAATCTTTGCTGTAGGAGGCAATCTGTAAGTAACCATTTCGAGCAATGTTCCAATCCAGTTGTATTTCATTTTTATTTTACCAACTGAAGTATCATTATGGAAATATTGTAAATAACAACGATACGAATTGTTACTGTTGTACTGATTGTTAGCTTTGTTTTTCTGCTTATAAGGTCTCCATCTTTTTAAATTATTTATATTGTTTCATGTACGTGTCACGCCATAGACGTATGTAAATGTAAATATTGTATTGTGCATTTATTGTTACTGAATTTATTTCATACAAGCCCGCTTTGAAATTTAAAAAAATCCCCGTTGTATTTTGATTTTTGAAAGAAATGTTATCTAATGTCACAAGTTTTTATGTGTTCCATTACATAGTTTTCTTTTCTGCGGGTGCCCACCGTTCTGACAGATATCACGATTCGTTCAATCAGAGAAGGAAATGAAATTGACGTAGGTTAGTTATATCACACTTTACACAGAAGTTGCACAATTGTTGGTTTGTCGGTATGAAACTGGTTAGCCTAGTTAGACAGACTGGTTAGCGAGACAGACTGCTTATCAGACTTAATAGTCCAGACAGACTGATTAGCTTGTCAGACTGGTAAGTTTGATCACACTGATTAGCCGAGCCATGTGGCTCTACATAACATTTAATCTGACTGGCTCTACATAACATTTAATCCATATTAGTTAGTCTGAGCGAATGTTTCCCAATAGAAACTGGGGTTAAACAAGGATGTATTTTATCGCCCTTGTTATTTGGAATTGTTATGGACTTCATAATGAAGAAATGCTGCACTGGTAATAAAGGCATCGAATGGATACAAGGAGACCATTTGGAGGACCTGGACTTTGCTGATGACATAGTTCTCATCAGCAATCAGATAAAAACGATGCAGGAAAACACAAATGAACTATCATCAATAGCCAGCAAAATTGGGCTTGAGGTCAATCATGAAAAGTTTAATTCCAACAAGTGACAAAATATACATGGAAAACAAACCAGTAGAAGAGATCGATCACTTCATCTATCTTGGAAGTCACATTGATCGAGAAGGGGATACGAGCAAAGAAATTAGAATCAGACTGGCTAAAGCAGCAATGTCTTTCAGAAGCCTTGAAAAGTTGTGGAAATCAAAACTCATTAGCACAAACACAAAACTTAGGCTATTCAAATCAAATGTACTATCAACCCTTACGTATGCGTGTGAAAGCTGGAAAACAACAAGAGATATAGAAACAAAGTTGAACGCATTCGAAAATAAATGTCTAAGGAAAATACTTGGTATAGAATGGAACGAATTCAAAACAAACGAGGAAATTAGAGAAATCGCCAATCAACCACTAATATCTTCAGTAATAAAGAAAAGACGATGGTCATACGTTGGACATGTGATGAGAAGAGATAATAATCGAATAGCAAAGCAAGCCCTCATATGGGAAACAACAGGTAAAAGAAAAAGAGGAAGACCCAGGGAGACACTGAGAAGAACATTGATGAGAGAGGCAAGAGCAGCAGGAATCGGCTCCCTCAATGAGATAGAACTGCTTGCACAGAACAGAGACAGATGGCGAGATTTGATAAAATATCTTTAAAAGAAAACTGCTAGAACAAAAATTCATATAGGAGAAGGTGTATCTTGGTCTACGCCCTATGGGCCGGTTACGGCTCGAAAGGTCAATAGATAGATAGATAGTTAGTCTAGTCAATAGTGAGACTGTTTAGCCGAGCCATATTAATTAGCCTATTCAGACTGGTTAGCCTAGTCAGACTGATTGGCCTAGTCAGACTGGTTAGCCTAGTCAGACTGATTGGCCTAGTCAGACTGGTTAGCCTATTCAGACTGGTTAGCCTAGTCAGACTGATTAGCCTAGTCAGATTGATTGACCTAGTCAGACTGGTTAGCCTAGTCAGACTGGTTAGCCTAGTCAGACTGGTTACCCTGGTCTGATTTATTAACATGTTTCTTGGTTCTAAAGGGAAATAAGGTGGAGTAAGGTCTTGATCAGCTCTAGCTTACTGATCCCGACGACAGTATTTATCTATGAGACTGCTTTCAATACATCCACTGCATGCAAAACTGGCAACTGTTTCATCAATTAAATGAAAAACTAAAATATATTCCCCAGAAAATTGTTTCGTTGTACATTTTTATATCGCAGCAAGTTGACATGAAATATTTCAATGTAATTAATTTGTGAGGACTTCTTCCTTACCTTCATTTTAAATGATATACAAATGATAACATGTATGCTACTAAAGATGGTTATAAAGTATTTAAAACAAACTTTTGGGAGAGAGAGAGGGAGAGAGAGAGAGAGGGAGAGAGAGAGAGGGAGAGAGAGAGAGAGGGAGAGAGAGAGAGGGAGAGAGAGAGAGGGAGAGAGAGAGAGGGGGGAGAGAGAGAGAGAGACAGAGAGAGGGAGAGAGGGAGAGAGAGAGAGAGGGAGAGAGGGAGGGAGAGAGGGAGAGAGAGAGAGAGGGAGAGAGAGAGAGAGGGAGGGAGAGAGAGACAGAGAGATAGACAGAGAGAGAGAGAGACAGAGAGAGAGAGAGAGAGAGAGAGAGAGTATGAGAATTAAGGAAAGCGAGATTAAGTCAGATTTTAAATTTAGGAGAAACAGAAAGACATAGATATATAAAAGAACGAAAAGGGACGATAGATGCATACAAAACATAGAGAGATAAAAATTATGAAATTGAGAGAGTGAACTTGAAAGAGAGGCAGGCAGACCGATAAAGATCAATACGCTGATAACCTCCGGAAGGTCATGAACGACTATTACAGAAATATCATCCCACAGTATTTTCTCCCTGATCAGAAAAGGACGTGTCCTACTTAACGATCTCAGTAGTCAATCAGTGTGACCTACTTTGACATTCGTCTTTGTCCAACGCTAACGTCATTTTCCCCCGATCACGACCTGCTCAGATAACAAGTCTGAGCTGTGGCCAACTCACAGATCTCCAGGAACGTTTCCACCAATAGAGAAGTGACCTCTCAGCAGAGCTCATAGGGAGGCCTAGAAAAATCCCGTTGACCTCAGAATCTAATCATTTTTTTCCCCACCCCATTGGTGTTTCTTCATAATGCTTTCTGGGCAACTCTTCAAGTTTTCCTTTTGGTGTATTACAACGAATTGCGACATTGCAAGCACAGAATCTTCAACGTTGTTGTATATCTTTTTTTGATAGTACATTGTGGTCGACATTTATGCGCGGAAAAATTATAATCGATAATTTTAATATACCACTTCTGGGCGTAGAAGACTGGTACTTTTGTAGTGAAAACGTATCAACATTGTTTGTACTTGGGTTGTTCCGCTTCCCTCTAGTGAGCTGGTTGTTTGCCCATATACAACGCGAGAGGAAGGTCTTAAAGCACAAGAGGGTTTTCTGCTAAAGCGTAACTAGTTCTGTTTTCTCCTCGAATTCTGTAAATTCGTGGAATTGTTTTGAATTGGAAATGATGTTTTGAAATTCTTAGTTATATATTATGTAGCAACACATGACACTATTTTCATCCATTTAAGGTTTAAATTGTTTTTTAAATTCCTATTTAATGAGTTCCTGTATCAGAGCAGCCACACAACTTTCTAAGTTTCATCTTTCTACGCCAAGAAGCTCACTAAAATAGAACAAAGCATAGTGCTCATTTTAATCTTCTTTAGGTTCCAGGTTTTATGTTTTTACGTCGATTTGTATTTTAGGGTTTATCAGTATCTCTGCATGTTTCTATACATATCAATACCAGATATCTATTTTCATCAATCTAGGACTCAAATTTAAAAAACAAAATTATTCTTAATGTATGTCATAAAAGGAACACATTCTCCAAATATTATCTTTCTACTTGAAGCAGTTTGGGCAGCTCGGTAATGATGAGTACACAAGTCATCCAGTCAGTCGGGACTAACGCCCATACATATAGTGATATGAGTGAGCTTCACATAAAACGCATTTATAGGAACATTTTTCTTCAACTTTTGTTTCCTATTTGTTTTTTCGTTACCGAAGGGAGAAGTTATTTGTTGGCTTTTGTTCTTTTTTTTACCTCCTCTGTTGTCACGTTTCCCAGTATTTCTAATATTCGATTTATTCATCCTTCTTGAAGTTGCACACTTGATATTTTTCTCTGCAACGTGTATCGATAACTGTGTGTATTCTACTTAGTTCTTTGTTTTGTTACTTAGACACACCACTTAATTTGTTGTTTACATGGAAGTACATTTCTTTCGCATTACAAATATGGGCTTCTCAAACGTCTAAGTGCTTTTTTTTACATCATATGATACCATGCACGTTTGTTTGTGCATAGTTGATACCGTATAAACTTGTTTGTGCATTGTTGATAACATACAAGTTTGTTTGTGCATTGTTGATACCATACAAGTTTGTTTGTGCATTGTTGATACCACACAAGTTTGTTTGTGCATTGTTGATACCATACAAGTTTATTTGTGCGTTGTTGATATCACACAAGAGTGTTTGTGCATTGTTGATACCATACAAGTTTGTTTGTGCTTTATTGATACCATACAAGCTTGTTTGTGCATTTTTGATACCACACAAGCTTGTTTGTGCATTGTTGATACCACATAAGCTTGTTTGTGCATTGTTGATACCACACAAGTTTGTTTGTGCATTGTTGATACCACACAAGTTTGTTTGTGCATTGTTGATACCATACAAGTTTGTTTGTGCATTGTTGATACCATACAAGTTTGTTTGTGCATTGTTGATACCACACAAGTTTGTTTGTACATTGCTGATACCGTAAAAGCTTGTTTGTGCATTGTTGATAACATACAAGTTTGTTTGTGCATTGTTGATACCACACAAATTTGTTTGTACATTGTTGATACCACACAAGTTTGTTTGTGCATTGTTGCTACCACACAAGTTTGTTTCTGCATTGTTGATACCACACAAGTTTGTTTTATGCATTGTTGATACCATACAAGTTTGTTTGTACATTGTTGATACCACACAAGTTTGTTTGTGCATTGTTGCTACCACACAAGTTTGTTTGTACATTGTTGATACCACACAAGTTTGTTTGTGCATTGTTGATACCATACAAGTTTGTTTGTGCATTGTTGATACCATATAAGCTTGTTTGTGCATTGTTGATACCGTATAAGCTTGTTTGTGCATTGTTGATACTGTATAAGCTTGTTTGTGCATTGTTGATACCACACAGGTTTGTTTGTGCATTGCTGATACCACACAAGTTTGTTTGTGCATTGTTGAGACCATACAAGTTTGTTTGTGCATTGTTGATACCATACAAGTTTGTTTGTGCATTGTTGATACCGTATAAGCTTGTTTGTGCATTGTTGATACTGTATAAGCTTGTTGGTGCATTGTTGATACCACACAAGTTTGTTTGTGCATTGCTGATACCACACAAGTTTGTTTGTGCATTGTTGATACCACACAAGTTTGTTTGTGCATTGTTGATACCACACAAGTTTGTTTGTGCATTGTTGCTACCACACAAGTTTGTTTCTGCATTGTTGATACCACACAAGTTTGTTTTATGCATTGTTGATACCATACAAGTTTGTTTGTACATTGTTGATACCACACAAGTTTGTTTGTGCATTGTTGCTACCACACAAGTTTGTTTGTACATTGTTGATACCACACAAGCTTGTTTGTACATTGTTGATACCACACAAGTTTGTTTGTGCATTGCTGATACCACACAAGCTTGTTTGTACATTGTTGATACCACACAAGCTTGTTTGTACATTGTTGATACCACACAAGTTTGTTTGTGCATTGCTGATACCACACAAGCTTGTTTGTACATTGTTGCTACTACACAGGTTTGTTTGCACATTGTTGCTACCACAGAAGCTTGTGTGTACATTGTTGCTACCACACATGCTTGTCTGTACATTGTTGCTACCACACAAGCTTGTTTGTGCATTGTACGCACTTCACGTCAAGGTTTACCCATCTAGATCTTACTTTCCTGAATCCCACACATGGCGGACCACCTGTGTCTATGACATGACGAACATTCCCACTGGGAGAGCTGGTGAAAGACAAAACCTTCCGTTACTTCCCTGATGCCGACAGTTCAGGGGAATATGTTCTAGTCTTTGTGTTCTAACCACATGGTTACAGGTATACTGCTGGTAAGTGTAAAGACCCCGTCACACCACGTGGCGTATAGGGAATATGGTGTTAGTGACTATAATTTTTATAAGCTTTCGGCACATGATTTAGGGGGTAATGTGGTCGGTATTACGCCCGTGCCGCTTTACTCCCCCCCCCCCCCACACACACACAAATTTGCTTCCCATTTAAGGCTGGGTGAACTTAGAGGCCGTCGATCAGGATCGAACCTGATCTTTTGTCCTTAGTAATCCGGTTCACTAACCACAGAGTTATAGCGGGTCCCTACACTAGCTCTTCATTTAGATATGTTTAAATAAATATAAGGGGCGGGGGTGTCTGACAAATGAGTGGTTAGTGAACTGGACTACAAAGGACAAGAGGTCGAGTTCGATTTTTATCCATGGTTTCCAGATTCACACTGCCGTAAATGGGTACCAGCTTTTTTTGGGGGGATCGGTAGCCTAGTTGGGAAAACCACCCGACTGGACTACCGACGTTCGGACAACCCGTGTTCGATTCCCGCTGGGAGCAGTGTGAATTGTTTTCGTGGTTGAAAAAAAAAAAAAAAAAAAAAAATATATATATATATATATATATATATGTGTGTGTGTGTGTGTGTGTGTGTGTGTGTGTGTGTGTGTGTGTGTGTGTGTGTGTGTGTGTGTGTGCATGTAAAAACTGGTTTACATTTTCCGTTTACTGGTATATATATATATATACATATAAACTGTTACTTTAAGTAACGCAAGATTGTACATAGATGAGAAGCCTGGGTTAGAGGAAGAGAGTGAAGTGACAAGATTGAAGAGACAAAAGCATTTAACTTGAGCGAGTGGCTTAAGAACAAAAATGGTGAAATTCTCTGAACAAGGTAAGGTCAAGGTTTGTTGCATCCACGGTAGGATCTCAAGCGATTTACTCCTCTTTTGAGGGTCAAATAAAAACACTGACATGTGCACACTTCGTGGACACAGCTCTTGAGGCATGCAGCTTGCTCCAACTCCACAGAACCTTTCTGGATAGAATCCAGAAAGAGGATTAATACAGTAAGAATAGTTTTGTTCTTTTTTTTTCAATAAAGGTTTTAATCAAATTACTTTCTCACAGCCCGGACTCAGTTTGACATAAAATAACTTTACGGGACGTAACCCATTTCTAGAGTGTCAGGGATTTCTTATAGGCTGGAGAATTATAGCCGAATGCTAGAGTGCAGTCGCCAGGTAATCTTCAGTTTAGGGTTTTTAATTTAACAACTTGTTGACCCCACCAGAAATCAAACGCTCTTCCCGCCTGATAGGAAAAGAACAGGTGCAATCCAATCGGCCACAAATAATGACGTTATATGTGTCTTTCATTCCATTGAACAAAATTATAGCAGCAATCTTCTCCTGTAAATAGCGAGTTAAAAGAGAAGTAAGTAAAATTACATTGATAAACTAGTAAATCCTGCCACGTTCGTGCGGCTACATGGCCCTGAGAGACACATAATAATAAATGAATATTATTATAGAGGGAAACTTCCGAGGAGATAATTAACGAATTAATTCAGAGCGAGGTATGTTTACAGCACTCGGAAGCATTGACAAATAATCAACAACAGAAAAATATATGGACCAAAGGAGGATTGAACCCGTACTCAGTGGCACAGCGCCTTGCCACGAAAAGCCAAAAGCTAGGGAACACTGCCACTCAGCTAAATAAAAATTAGCGTCGTAGGCAATGTCTTTCGCTCAGGTGTTCTCATGACTATAGCATAAGGTCGCGATCACAGCTCGGAAATACATAGCGTATCTGTATTTTTTCCTGTTAAGACAAGTATCTCCCGGATAGGGTAGGACTGAATACTTGCGTTGCAGACAAACATTTAGGACGAAACATCACGAATAGTAGTTTCCAGTGGTTTAGGCTGGAGACAAATAATAATAAATGATTGATTCGCTGATTATCGCCTCGGAAGTTTCCCTCTATAATAGTATTCATTTATTATTATTTGTCTCCAGCCTAAATCACTCATCATCATCATGTGCCGTACCGGTTGGCGTTGGCGATCCACAATCTTCTATCCACAGTGCATCGTATGAGTTCTGTTGTTGACTGTTTTCCATGCCATGACATCAAGCTATCCAGTATTTTCTTTCTTTGTCGTCCGCGATCTCTCTTTCCTTTTATTTTGCCAGTTGTAACCAAGTATTCCAACTTTCCTCTTCTCATGATGTGCCCGAAAAATGTTGATTGCTTGTTTCTTTCTTATGTTTTTTTAAGAGCTCCATTTTTGTGTTGGCCTCTTTGAGAACTTTCTCATTGATCTTTTTAGCTGTCCAGGGAACTTTCAACATTCTTCTGAGAAATCCTATCTCTGTGGCCTCTAATCGTCTTTTCATTTGTTTGTCTATTGTCCATGATTCGCTTCCAAAGGTCAGAATTGGTTCTATATAACATCGATGATCGCTCTTTCTCATTTCTATTGACATAGATTTGTTGCATAAGATATTTTTCATTTTCTGAAATGCTATTTTGGCCTGAGCTATTCTGATTTTTTTTCTGTGTTGCATCTTCCATCTGATGTTATTATTATGCCCAAGTATATTTCAAACGTTGCACTTGTTTCAAATTTGTTTTGTTTATTTGTATGCTGCATGATGGTGATGATTGTTTCTTCGATTTAACCATTACTTCTGTTTTCTTACTATTCAGACTGAGACCTTTCTTGTTGCTTTCTTTTACTATTATATCTATAATTTCTTGTAGCGCATTCTCTGTCTCTGCTATTAAGACTGTAACATCCGCATATCGTAAATTATTTATGTTGTGACCGTTGACTTCAATTCCTTTTTTGTCTACTAAACCACTGGAAACTACTGTTCGTGCTTTTTCGTCCTAAATGTTTGTCTGCAACGCAAGTATTCAGCCCTAGCCTATCCGGGAGATACTTGTCTTAACAGGAAAAAATACAGATATACTGTCATAGAAACCAGCCTGACTCTTATTTGTATTTGTTCATCAGGCATATTGCATTTATTAATCATCAACATTATTCATTTGTTTACTTACGAACTTGTAAGAATGTGAAATACATTTCTAGGAATCTTTCAAAAACACTTTCACAATTTAAGTTCATAATACTCTCTATCAATAATAACTTCTCAACTGACTTGAACTACAACTTGGAGATTTTAACTTCCTAACTAACTGGCTTCACTTTCTAATCTTAACTTTCTAGCTGTTCTGACTATACTAACTTTATCTAACTGCCTTCGGCAGTTCGGCCGAAGCCGGACCAAGCTTACTTAGTCTACATCTTGACTATTCTCATTCCTGACTAATTCTCTGACTCTCTAATCCCCTGATTCGAACTGTCTTAAACCTCTTGTGTTGAAGTTTAAATACTCCAACCACAACTCTACGTCTGGAAATTAGTAGCCAATAAAATTGTCGCGAAGTGACAAATTGCGACTCCCTCCTGATCACTTGCAGCCTCGTGTCCGAGACTTGAACTCTACAATCTGACCTGTGTCTCAACTGTCTAAGACTTTGACAATAACAGATTATTATCGTGACTTGTATAACCTATTTAAATAATGGTTACCCCATGACAATGACCTCTCCTGGTACTTGGATGACACTTATTTATCAGACGGGCCAAAGTCATGGGGTCAACGCATGCTATTTGTTATTCCTCAACCTGCTGTTGTGGAAATCTGCATCTCCTCTCACTCACAAACTTGATTTGAAGTGGAAATTTCCATGGACCTAAACTATTATGTGTCGTCCAACAATTCTGGACACTACCTCCTTCCCACGTTCTGTGTGACTACCACCCACTATAAACCTTTACTCCTTTAACTTTGTTTCTACAACTTGATATCTGGCTGGAAATTTTCCCTTCCCTAACTTCATGTCCTAACTACTACTGGTCGCTACTATTTGTTACTGCTATTGTCTATTGAGAAGCGGGTAACAACTAAGTTACCTGCTCTCATGCTCTCGCTAGCTCACTCTATTTCATACACTATGTATTTCCGAACTGTGATCGCGGCCTTATGCTATAGTCATGAGAACACCTGCGCGAAAGACATTGCCTACGAAGCTAATTTTTTATTTGGCAGTGTTCCGTTTCGTTTGGCTTTTCGTGGCAAGGCGCTGTGCTACTGAGTACGGGTTCGATCCTGATTTGGTCCATATTTTTTTTCTGTTGTTGATTATTTGTCAATTTTTCCGAGTGCTGTAAACATATCTCTTCCTCTGAATTAATTTACAGGGCCCTAACCATGGTGGGGGGGGGGGGGGGGGAGAGAAAAGAAAATAGTCACTGTCACCTCATGTCTAATTTTAAAATTAAGATATAGCGTCAGCGGAAATGATATCCCTAGCCCATTTTGAACAATCTAATACTAGTTCAAATGTTTTGGTTATGGTTATGAAAGGCCTCGGTATCACTGAAAACGAGTTAAAATCCATAATTGCTCAACCGTTCGTGCCAATGGAATCATCCGAATTACTATCTCATCTCCCAAACAAAGAAAGGTAGCTGTAGACCCCACCGTAGCAGTCTCAGCACACGCCAAAAGACATAAGGCGAAACTGCACAGAAAGTGAACACACCAACTGTTCCCCATCATACGATATCATCATTCAACATACACAATTGGAATATCGAAACATGATCAAAACGGATGAAACACACAGCTCACGGCGTGCACAGAGCACTTAACTCAGTAGCTCTTGCAACAAGCCGGATTTGGAATATGAGGAAACTGCATCCAGGAACACTTTTCAGACATAGCCTTCAATGGTTCCCGTCGCCTGTCCACCATATTGACCGGAAGTTCACGACCTCCTGAAATTGATGAATTTGTCTACCTCTCCTCTATCTCTCTGGCCAACCATATTTTAACAACCTTACCTCTTTACAACTTTCCGTCTCCACATTTAAATGCAATGCTTTATAATAAAACAATATATTATTGTTACATAAGATAGCACATTAATACAAATGTACATGACTCGTTAACCTATTGGTAATGTGTACGAAAGTTACTTTAAAATTTTCACATTTAGTGTATAATTTATAACACGTACAATTATCATTATTCTCCATTATCTCTCCGTGAATGAAACAATAACATGTCGAATCTATGGAGTAAATAATGCAATCATCTATTCTTAAAGATTGAATGAAGTCACAGTTTTCTAAACGTCACTTAAATTCAAAATGTACATGTTTAAAAAAACAACAAAGATGAACAAACCAAAAATGTATGTTCGATTTCTTTGTCTTCATCTAAGAATTTCTACAATTCGAAATATGATTTTCTATCGTTACGTGTGTGTGTGTGCGTGCGTGCGTGCGTGTGTGTGTGTGATGTGTGTGTGTGTGTGTGAGAGAGAGAGAGAGAGAGAGAGAGAGAGAGAGATAACAAGCATTTCTCTTTTGCTGTTTAACAAATTTGGTTGTCGGTACCCACCTATATTTTGTAAAGACTTTGCTGTTAGTTTGACCTCCTTCCACTTTAACCAATTTTTTTTCCCCTTCAGTATTGATGAAGCTAGGAGTTTGATGCACTTTCTCTGTATCTCGTACATCGAGTATTTGCTTCAATAGAAGATCAAAAAAATAATACATTAGGTAATTGTAAAGGTTCTATTGCGATAAAATCTTTACACTGATTTGGAGAGCAAGATATAAGAGATATTTGTTTTTACGTCATGACTATATTTGTCACACTTTTCTTCCTTTCTTGGTGGTAATGCACTGACAGCCACTCTTCTCTTAGTGCCGTTGTTATATTAGCAAACACATCAATCCCATTCCCCTTCTGTTGTGCTATTATTATTTAGTGGAAACAATTCCAGAATCACCCCCCTCTCTTTTCCTATTCTTATACGCCCCTGGCTAATACAGGAAAATGAAACCAGCGACTAAGAACAAGTAAGGTCATGTCCTCTGGTGGAATATTTCTGCCGTGTCAAATCCAGCGCTACTGGCAGCTGACCGGTCAATCACCTATTAAACTACTGGAAGACTGTCGTGCCGGTCGATTCGCCCCGTCCTGGAGGCCTTGTACGGAGAAAAATCAGCCCAGAAATCTCGTCTAGACTAATCGATTCCTTGAGAGCAAATCGATCTGAGTGCCAAAGGACAAACCTCCCAGTCACGCAGTACAAATACAGTAGTGCTAGCGGCCTTTTCTTTCTGACGAACATAATTTCGGTACTGTAGTGTGAACTCGCACTTCTTCCACTGCAGGTCATCATAGTTTATCCAACCAAGTGATTCATTTAAGCTTCGTCAGAAGATTACACTTATGATTTGAACATTATGCCTTAATCTATGTGACTGCATTTCAGTTCACCCTATTTGCCACATTTCGCCCGCTGTTAGACTCGTTGTTTTCTCTTTTTCTGATGTTATTGTCTACTTTCTTCTCCGAACACTACACTTCTTAACGATTTGCACTGTGTTGTATTTTGCACTTTACAGTCCTTTAGTGGGCATTTTACCAATGTCTCACATTCACCAACAGGTACCTTTCTATCACTAGTAAAAGATACCGTCATTCCACAACTTTCTGTCTATACTGTTGTCTGTCAAGTTTTATTGATCTTCTACCATTCATTTCTTTTAAACTGTCTTTACGTTTTCTGTTTTTTCTTTTTTTTTCGCCTAAGTCTTCCTCCTTCAATTGTTTCCGTTTAAGGGAACAATAGAGGTACTAAGTAACAAGTTTTATTACGCGCCCAAAAGATTATGATCGTTTCATTTCGATGCTGGTAACTGACAGAGCTATAGTCTCCTAGATACCCATAGTATTCTAAAAATTCTTCTATAATACTGCATTTCTGTGGCCTTCAAAAATGTTGTTGTCTGTTGCCTGATTGTCCATGATTCAGTTCCATAAGTTGAGACTGACGCTAAATAAACAAAAAATAACCCCCTCGCGTAATTTTCATTGTCAAAGGTGTGCTGGGCAATATCGTTTTCTCTGTTTGGTATGCAGCCTTTACCTGGGCCACTGACCAAAGCAGAATTAAACGGCTCTAGATAGTTGAAGTCTCTGACCCTTCACAAATTGTGTTCTGAAACATTTCTAACTTTACTAACCAACAATTAAAGACGCTACACACGCGCGCGCGCGCACACACACACACACACGCACGTACACCCACGTACACCCACGTACACGCACGTACACCCACGTACACGCACGCACACGCACGCACACACGCGATCACACGCACATACACACACACACAATTGATATTAATCTAATATTGTAATATTATTCAACAAATTACATGTTGCACACATTTTTTGCAGTGGAATATTTTTGCTCCTGCTGGAAGTCTACCTTCGCAAAGCGTCCTACCCAATGGTCGTAATGGCAAGTGAGTTGAGTCATTCCTGTGTCATTGAAGATCTAATGGAAATCGATGACAATTTTCCAGCAATGTCAACCGGTCGCTCACCAGTTCGATTATTTTGTTTTGGATGTTTCATTACTTGTTAGCTATGTAGGATGTAGGACATTATAGTAAAAGAAAGCAAAAATAAAGGACTCAGTCTTAATAGCAAAAAGACAGAGGTAATGGTAACAACAAAGAAAAAGACATCACCTCAGTGCAAAATAAAGACAAGTGGAACAATATTAAAACAAGTAAATGAATTTAAATATTTGGGAACTTTTTTTAACCTCAGACGGAAGATGTACAAAAGAGATGAGATGCAGAATGGCTCAGGCAAAATCAGCTTTCCAAAAAATGAGGAAGATACTATGCAATCGATTTTTGACAATAGAAACAAGAAAAAGAGTTCTAAAATTTTACTTAAAGCCAGTCTTAACATATGGATGTCAATCATGGACAACAGGACAACAGACAAGAAAATCACTGGAGTCTGTAGAAATGTGGTTTTACAGAAGAATGTTGAGAGTACCATGGACAGCTAAGAAGAGTAATGAAGATGTTCTGAGAGAGGTCAAAGCAAAAAGAGAGCTAATTTCCAATATTATAGGAAGAAACAATCATAATTTTTGGCCATGTAATGAGAAGAGAACAACTGGAGTATATTGTAACAACTGGAAAAATTGAGGGACGAAGAGATAGAGGGAAGGGAAGAGAAAAATTAACAGACAGCTTAAGAGAATGGCTTGGCAGAAGGTCAACAACAGAAATGATAAATAGCTGCCGAGATCGAAAGTTGTGAAGAGACATCATCACCTACGCCAGCAGGCCCGGTACTTGATGATGATGATGATGTAGGATTAGTTTTATTTACTTACATATCTGTGTGTGTGTTGTTTGTTTGTTCCTGCTGAAGGCCTATTGAGCCGAAACGTCGTTTAAATGTGTGTCATCTATCAATCACATAAAGCTTTTACCATATCATTTTTTTTCTAATTTTTTTCCAATCCTCCCTCACATTTAGCTTTACTGCAGCTTCGCATTTTTGTATGCATTCATTTGCATTTCTTTGCGCCGTTCACCACTCCCATTCGTGTCATCATGAGACACCTATACATTCTTAACGCTGTTATAACACGTGGGAACGTTGATAGTGCCATATTTCAACAATGATTTTGTACGAACGCGTTGCAGTCATTGTTTCATCAGCTTAGATATCTTGTAACTGTGATATCAAACACTTGAACTGAACAATTTCGTCCGCAAATTCCAATTCGATATCCGCATGAAAATTATCTCGCCCATGGCGAATCAAATAGGAACCTACATTTAGGCAAACTGTGAACCTGATGTGTATAATTTAAGTACTGTAATTTCTTCTTCTTCTCCTTCTTCTTCTTCTACTACTTTCCTGATCTTATCTCTCAGACTGTTTCCTGTCATTCGTCTAACACATTTCATCTCAGTAGAGGTTATTTTTTGTTATTATTCTTGCATCTAGGTTACAGGACTGGCATCAGTAGCACAACGTTTTGATGAAGATTGTATTATATAGTGCCCGTTTTGCCTCTGAAGTTATTTCCTTGTTGGACAATAGTGGTGATAGCTATCCAATGATTTTACAAGACTATAATTAATTATTAACTGTAATTTGTTAATGTATACATCACATTAATATAGTATTTTCTCTATAGATTCTTTACAGACTAGATATGTATTTTTTTTTTTTTTGGGTGGGGGGGGGGGGGTTGTCGATTCATTTATTTCTATGCTTTGGTTGGAAACAATTCAAGAAAACTTGATTGTAATCTTCTTTCAAGATCAAATCCATATTATTTTAATCTGTTGTCACGGGCCCCCAAAATGGCGTAGTGTACATAACCCACTGCCTACTGTGACTATTGGTTTAATTCGGCAAAGCAGCCCACATCTTCTATACATCAACTATCAACTTATATCTATCTATGGCCCTTTTCGTCTTGTCAGACGGTCTATTGGAAAATATGGTGTATTTTTTTGAGGTTTTGTTTTTGTCGAACAGCTTCTCTGGTGGCTAATTCTACCAATGTCTGACAAACACACACGGCCACAGAATGAACAAGTCAGGCCCACTGGTCCACAGGGTTTTCCATCCTTTTCATGAGTCTTTTCTCTTCTAAGTTTTGCCAGAGCACAGTCTCACATGATTTTATAATATTCCTTATACATGACTTTCCATGATGTGCGCTCACATTTGCTAGATGTTCCCAGTCACTATCACAGATGGAGAAGTCATTCAGAGATGATTTACAGATATCACTATATCGTAGTTTAGATCTGCCGATTTGTCTTTTTTCGTGTATTAGTTCATCATATAGTATTTGCTTGGGGATGCGTTTTTCTTCCATTTGCTGGACGTGCCCCAGCCATCTTAGTCTTCGACATCTGAGCATTGACATTGTTGTTGTTTCGAACAATCATATTCTGATATCGATATACTTATTATCGTTGCTGAAGTATTCGTCGACTATGAACGATGCCTTCCATTATTGTTCTTTCAAGCAAGTTCTTAAATGTTATGTAGAGCCAGTCTTAACATATGGATTTGAATCATGGACAATAGGACAACAGACAAGAAAATCACTGGAGTCTGTAGAAATGTGGTTTTACAGAAGAATTTTGAAAATGCCATGGACAGTTAAGAAGAGTAATGAAAATGTTCTGAAAGAGGTCAAAGCAAAAAGAGAGCTAATTTCCAATATTAGGAAGAAACAATCATCTTTTTTTGGCCATGTAATGAGAAGAGAACAACTGGAATATATTGTAACAACTGGGAAAAATGAGGGACGAAGAGATAGAGGGAAGCAAATAGAAAAGATAACAGACAGCTTAAGAGAATGGCTTGGCAGAAGGTCAACAGCAGAAATAATAAATAACTGTTTGAGATCGAAAGTTGTGGAGAGACATGATCACCTACGCCAGCAGGCATGGTACTTGATGGTGATGATGAGTAGTAGGTGTGGCAGTTTATGACTACCAAAAGTACATGTGCATGCACCGAAAGACAATATATTTGGCACCAAAACCGCACGAAACTGGCACCAAAATCCGTGCAAAAGTCCGATAATCGGCTTATTATCTCGGTGGTCGTGACGGTAATCGGCTTATCTCGGTGATGTGCGTTGGTGCGTGACGATCGGTGGTCGTGGTGTGCGTTGGTGCGTGACGGCTTATCTCGTGGTGATCGACGCGTCGCTCGCTCGCCGGTTATCTCGGGGGACAGCGGTTCTAAAAGGGGTCGGGCGACAGCGGTTCTAAAACTTGTGGGGATGGCGGGTCGTCGCCGGCTATCGAGGTGTGCGGGTGGGGAAAGGGGGTGCCTTTATTGGTCGAGTGTTATTAGTATCATCATGTGTGAGGTGGGTATTAGGCAACAGGAGGCGACATGTAAAAAAATGCTGACAAGCAATGACGTTGAAGGGGGGTTTAGGAAAAGGTAAATACGACTATCTCGCGTGCGGGAACGGGGTTGGTCGGCACAGAGTGTGTTATTGTAGTATCATGTACCAGGTGTGATTTTTTTTAGTGACACATCATCATGTGCCACCCTCAACAAAATCATCAACCCTTCCTATCATCATCATGTGCCACCCTCAACAACATCATCAACCCTTCCTATCATCATCATGTGCCACCCTCAACAGCAAACCTTCCTATCATCATCATGTGCCACCCTCAACAACATCATCATGTGCCACCCTCAACACCAATCACCCCTTCCTATCATCATAATGTGCCACCCTCAACACCATCATATGCCACCCTCAACACCATCATCATCCCCTTCATGTCCTATCATCAAGCCACACAAAGTATCAACCACCGAAAATCTCTCTCTCTCTCTGTCTCTCTCTCACATTCATGGTAAAGCAAAACAAAATTCGTTCTATATTTCTCACAGCTTTATTATTAATACAACAAATATACGACACATATTTGAAAATATATTACTGTCCGGTTGTTGATAATTTTAAGCGTCGTGGTTTCCTCCCTCCTGTTTTGGTGGTACTGTTTGTTAAATGTCTATCAAACACGGGTGCATAGGAAGTTTCATTAGCCTTCAAAACACAACCGCCCTCCATTTTGACAAAACCCTGATCAAAGCTGGAATAGGTAATTGGTGACTCTGCTGAAACACCCGCGGCATTCATATTGGCTGTCGGATCTGTCGTCTGATTAACTCAGAATTATTAAAAATAAAAATAAAAAAAAAATTAAAAAAATAAAAAAAATAGTCTCCCATCTGGATTCGAACACGGGACTGCGTGACAGGCCATGCACTTACCACACGGTCCACTTCGTCACTTTGTCGAACGGTCCACTGCGTCTGACAGGTAAATTGAAAAGATCGGGCCGTCAAACAGTCCGACTCAGGATATTTCAGTTAACCAACTCAGGTAAAACCCCGATTGAAAAGAAAACGGACTTATGTTAAAAATAATAAAATATAAGGATGAAAAATCAATATTTTTAAAAACTTAAAATGAAGGGAAATTTAAAATTATAGGCGATCTCGTAACTGATTGGGTCGCGGATCTCGCACTACATTTTTTTAGTGATCATGTGCCACCCTCAACACCATCATCAACCCTTCATGTCCTATCATCACCAACATACCACACAAAGTTTCAAACCGATTATTATTCGGCGGCTGTCGGCATGTGTGTTGGAGGGGGAGGGGGGGTATTAGGCGACAGGAGGCGACATGTAAAAAAATGCTGACAAGCAATGACGTTGAAGGGGTATTGTTAGGAAAAGGTAAATACGACTAGCTCGCGGGCGGGAACAGGTTGGTCGGCATAGGTGTGTTAATGTAGTATCGCTAACATCATGTGCCAGGATAGCGGTTCTTGGGGAAAGATTATTGGTCGTGTGTGTTATCGCTACCAACATCATCATGTGTCGTCCTCATCAAGGCCAGCTCCTTGTCGTGGGGATGGGGCTTAACAGTCACCAGGGACTGAAAACTAAGACTGGCCAGGCCTTCCTACAACTGAGCAAGACCACAGTCTGCTCTAGCAAGTTCAAGTGCTGAAGTCGGAGGCAACCAGCCAAAAGGCGCACGACAATCAGGATGCCACGCACTCAACGCAAATGGAAATATGTCTATAACCGCAAATCGATATGGCACTCGCCCTGTGATGGGCACTCAGGCAGGAGCAGCGCCGGGTCCTCAGCCTCGAAAGGGCCCAACCTCTGTTACTGGATGTCCTTCTCAACCGCTCTGTGGAGTCAGGGGGCGAGAGAATGGAGCTACTGGCCAATCCAAAATAAGACCACTAAAAATAATGCACTGGAATGCTGAAGGCATCAACAGCAAAAGAGATGGGTACAGTAAAAAGATAGAATTAGAAAATATCCTGCATGAAGAACAAATAAGCATATGCTGTTTGCAGGAAACCCATCTAAACAACGACATAGCCTTGAAGATTAGGGGATACCAGTGCTACCGATCTGACAGAATAAATAGACAAAAGGGCGGAATACTGACTCTTGTAAGGAACAACATTAATGCATGTCAGATTGAAGTGTATATGGATGGGGCGGAATATCAAATACTGCACCTCAGGACAGGAAATACAGACTTCCATCTACTTAACTACTACTTACCCGAGTGACCGCCCACTAGCACTAGACACAATTACATTAAAAGAAAGAATAATTGTATGTGGAGACTTTAACAGCCACTCACAGAGCTGGGGCTATGAACATATGGACAAGCGAGGTGAAGAGCTTGAAAATTGGCAGGATGACAATGGGCTTATACTATTAAACCAGGCAACAGATCCACCAACATTCTACTCCAGATCATGGCATACCACATCTACACCAGACCTTGCTTTCCATTCACCAGACCTGGATTGGAATATCACACGAATTGTTGGGAAACAACTTGGAGGCAGCGACCACCGACCAGTCTTTTTAGTGGTACAAAATAAGGCCATCAGGGAGAGCAGCACTCTCTCCAGATGGAATTACAAAAAGGCAGACTGGAAAATGTATCAACACTACACCAGTGTACTGACTAAAGATATAAATACAGATAGAGACATCAACAAAATAGTTGATGAATTCAGTAGACTAATAATACAAGTTGCCAGTGAAACAATACCTAGAGGGGCACGGAAACACTACAAACCATACTGGAGTAGTGAGCTAGAGCAACTGCACAACGACATGGAAACATCTCGAAAGCAAGCAGAAAATAACCCTTGCCAAGAACACCACAACAACTACCAGCATGCTAAAGCCAAATTTCAACGGGCTAAACTACAAGCCAGACGGAGAAGCTGGAAAGAGAAAACAGAGTCCTTGAATCTTGAACGAGACACAAGAAAAGTGTGGAAGCTTGTAAAACAGCTGAATGATGAGGTACAGAAAGGAACACCAAAATTACACTGAAGAAGGATGGAAACATTCTAACAGGTAAACATGCAGCAAATTACTTTGCAGACTCCTTTGCAAATGACAATAATATTGAAATTAGCCTAGAAAAACGACAAGAGACCCGTTTAAAACAACAAAATGCAAGACAAGAAGAGACCACACATGAAGTCATGGAAACACCCATTACACAAAGAGAGCTAGAGCTGGCAATATCCAAATTAAAAATGAAAAAGTCACCAGGCAGTGATGGAGTGTCCAATGAAATGATTAAGAACTTGGGAACTGCAGCTAAAGCAAAACTACTGCAGATCTACAACATTTGCTGGATCACAGGTAGAGTGCCACAGGCATGGAGAGAAGCAATTATGATACCATTACTAAAGCCAGGAAAAGATGGTTCAATGACATCCAGCTATAGACCAATCAGCCTTACAAGCTGTTTGTGTAAAACAATGGAACGTATAATCAATCTCAAACTGCAGTGGTACCTGGAAAGTGAAAATCTTCTTGTCCCACAACAAGCAGGCTTTAGACAGTGTTACTCTACCGAAAATCAAGCAACCTATCTTTCCCAGGAAATTGAAGATGCGTTTCAAGAAAAGAAACTGGTACTAGCAGCATGGATAGACCTAAAGAAAGCATTTGATAAGGTATGGAAGGAAGGGCTTTTGAAGAAACTGAGAAATTATGGAGTAAATGGCAGGATGTACAAATGGGTCAAAGCATACCTGCATAACAGGAGAGGCAGAGTGCAACTGGATGGTCTTAAGAGTAAGAAGGTCTTATTGCGCCAGGGCGTTCCACAAGGAGGGTACTATCTCCAACACTTTTTCTGATCTACATCAATGACCTAGTTACTGAACTACCACATGGCATCAAAGTGGCAATGTATGCAGATGACTTGGTAATGTGGTGCACAGAGGAGTATGCAACAGTGGCCTCCAAATTGCTACAAAGAGCTATGAATGCACTGAATTCATGGACAAATAGATGGTGTATCAGCATCAATACAGACAAATGCAGTACTAGACTTTTCACACTCTCCCCAAAACAAAAAGCAGGAGCCATCTACATAAACAATGAGCCTGTGAAAGAAGACATACAAGCTACATATCTCGGAGTTACATTTGATAACAAACTATCTTGGAAACAGCAGATAAATAAGGCAACCCAAAAAGCAAGGAGGAAATTGGCTATTCTAAGAAAGTTGTGTGGAACCACATGGGGTGCGAGTGGGAAAATACTCAGTAAAGTTTACCAACAGAGTATACGCCCACATTTAGAATATGGATCATCCGCATGGTGCTCAGCATCAAACACCACATTGCAAGAACTGGATAAAGTACAAAACCAGGCACTTAGGGTCATCACAGGAGCAATGAAATCAACACCAATATTGGAGATGGAGAAAGTGTGGAGGATACCAGCACTGAGAGAACGGAGAGACACAAAGGTGCTGATACAGGCAGAAAAATTTGTATGCATGCTGAGACATCCAATGAAGGACAGATTCCAAAATCTTGCATTGGGACGACTTAAGAGAAGCAGCTTTATCCACCAAGCCAAGCGTATTAGTAGACAAACACCAGGCATGCCAAGAGTTGTTAAACCCCTTCTGCCCATACCAGAACAGACTCCCTGGACAGATGAATCAGGATTATCAGTTCAAATACGGACAGAAGTGAAAGGAATAGTTGACAAAGAGGAACAAAATAGTCTACAGCGAAAAACAATAACTCTCAGTTTCCTGGATGAAGAATACCCACAAGACCTATGGATCCGTGTGTACACAGATGGATCAGCACAGAATGCAGTAAAGAATGGGGGAGCAGGTGCATATATAGAGTACCCAAATAACACTAGGGATATGAATAAAATAGCAACAGGGAAATATTGTCACAATTATGATGCAGAAATACAAGCAATAAAGTTGGCAATAGAAAAACTGCTGAACAGTAATCTTAGCCCACAGCCTGTAGTGTTTTTGACAGATGCAAGATCAGTACTCCAGGCACTACAATCCAGAAAATTACCACATCTGCAGACCTTATTGACTGAACTCTGCAAGCACCACAGGGTTGCTCTGCAGTGGATCCCGTCTCACTGTGGAATACCATGAAATGAGAAAGCAGATCAGTTGGCAAAGGAAGGTTCAACAGGCACACAACTAGATACACCAGTTACATACCATCATAAGAAACAGATAATCAAATCAATCAGAGGACCACAAGCCCCAAATCAGGATGCCTTTCATAATATGAATAGATATGAACAAGTTATCATTATACGCCTAAGAACAGGACACAATCGACTCCATAGTCACAAGTATACAAAATTCAAGATCGGCACATCAACTACTTGTACATGTGGACAGGCACCCCAGACTGCTGAACACATACTTCAAGACTGCACTGAATATAGTAGACTGAGGAAAATCCATTGGCCCATAGATACAACACTACAGACAAAACTATATGGGCCACTGCAAGAATTACAAAAGACAGTAAAATTTATACAGGAAACGACATTGCAGATATAGACAATACTTCAGGCGAACGAAAGATAGATAGATCATGTGTCGTGTAGTAAGGTGGGCTAATATTAAATAGTGACGCTCGCTCTTTCTCATTCAATGTAAAGCAAAACAAAATTCTATATTTCACAATTTTATTAATACATCATATATATATATATATTACTGTCCAGTTGCTGATAATTTTAACCGTATGGGTTTCCGACACAACCACCCTCCATTTTGACAAAACCTTGATCAAAGCTGGAATAGGTAATCGGTGACTCTGCTGAAACATCCTGGGCATCCATATTGGCTGCCGGATCTGTCGTCTGATTAACAAGAGTGAGGTCCCCTTGGTTAACAAAAAGGGGCGTGTAGTTGATCTGGTTAACAAAAAGTAGCATAAGCGTTTTCGAGACTGCCTTAACGCCATCTTTAGACAATGGAACTACCCCCTCTGCCTTCATGTCCTATCATCATCATGTGCCACCCTCAACAACATCATCAACCCTTCATGTCCTATCATCATCATGTGCCACCCTCAACAACATCATCAACCCTTCATGGCCTATCATCATCATCATCATGTGCCACCCTCAACACCATCATCAACCCTTCATGTCCTATCATCATCATGTGCCACCCTCAACACCATCACCATCCCTTCATGTCCTATCATCTGGTTAACAAAAAGTAGCATAAGCGTTTTCGAGACTGCCTTAACGCCATCTTTAGACAATGGAACTACCCCCTCTGCCTTCATGTCCTATCATCATCATGTGCCACCCTCAACAACATCATCAACCCTTCATGGCCTATCATCATCATCATGTGCCACCCTCAACACCATCATCAACCCTTCATGTCCTATCATCATCATGTGCCACCCTCAACAACATCATCAACCCTTCATGTCCTATCATCATCATGTGCCACCCTCAACAACATCATCAACCCTTCATGGCCTATCATCATCATAATCTTGTGCCACCCTCAACACCATCATCAACCCTTCATGTCCTATCATCATCATGTGCCACCCTCAACACCATCACCATCCCTTCATGTCCTATCATCTGGTTAACAAAAAGTAGCATAAGCGTTTTCGAGACTGCCTTAACGCCATCTTTAGACAATGGAACTACCCCCTCTGCCTTCATGTCCTATCATCATCATGTGCCACCCTCAACAACATCATCAACCCTTCATGGCCTATCATCATCATCATGTGCCACCCTCAACACCATCATCAACACTTCATGTCCTATCATCATCATGTGCCACCCTCAACAACATCATCAATCATTCATGGCCTATCATCATCATCATCAGCATCATCATCAATCTATCATCAAGCCACACAAAGTATCAATCAGCGAAATTCTCTCTCTCTCTCTCTCTCTCTCTCTCTGTCTCTCTCACATTCATGGTAAACCAAAACAAAATAGGCTCATACTAAAAAAGTTTACCTCAAAACTCTACAAATCTACTCAAACACTCATACTAGTTAGACACAACGAACCGATCGTTATTTCTAAAGCCAAAAAAGTTTGGCCAATTCGCAAATATTTTACTCCCAGAATACAAAAATGTAGGCTCAGAATAAAAAGTCGATCTTAAAACCATAAAATCTACTCCCATACTCATACTAGTTAGACACAACGAATCGATCGTTATTTCTAAAGCCAAAAAAAAAGTTTGGCCAAATCGCAAATATTTTACCCACAGAACAAAATAAATATAGACTCATATTCAAAAAGTCGACCCCAAAACTCTACAAATCTACTCCCATACTCATACTAGTTAGACACAACGAATCGATCGTTATTTCTAAAGCCAAAAAAAAAGTTTGGCCAAATCGCAAATATTTTACCCACAGAACAAAATAAATATAGACTCATATTCAAAAAGTCGATCTTAAAACTCTACAAATCTACTCCATACTCATACTAGTTAGACACATCGAACAGATAGTTATATCCAATGTAAAAAAAAAGTTAGACCAAATCGCAAATATTTTACTCCCAGAACACAAAAATATAGGTTCATATTCAAAAAGTCGACCTAAAAATTCCAAAAGCTACTCACATAGTCGTAATAGTTAGACACAGCGAGTAGAAAGTTATATTCTAGGTCCAAAAAGTTTGGCCAAATCACTAACAATTTATCCACAGAACAAAATAAATATAGACTCATATTCAAAAAGTCGACCCCAAAACTCTACAAATCTACTCCCATACTCATACTAGTTAGACACAACGAATCGATCGTTATTTCTAAAGCCAAAAAAAAGTTTGGCCAAATCGCAAATATTTTACCCACAAAACAAAATAAATATAGACTCATATTCAAAAAGTCGATCTTAAAACTCTACAAATCTACTCCCATACTCATACTAGTTAGACACATCGAACAGATAGTTATATCCAATGTCAAAAAAAAGTTAGACCAAATCGCAAATATTTTACTCCCAGAACACAAAAATATAGGTTCATATTCAAAAAGTCGACCTAAAAATCCCAAAAGCTACTCACATAGTCGTAATAGTTAGACACAGCGAGTAGAAAGTTATATTCTAGGTCCAAAAAGTTTGGCCAAATCACTAACAATTTACCCACAGAACAAAATAAATATAGACTCATATTCAAAAAGTCGACCTCAAAACTCTACAAATCTACTCACATACTCATACTAGTTAGACACATCGAACAGATAGTTATATCCAATGTCCAAAATGTTGGACCAAATCACTAAGATTTTACCACCATAACACATCTACGACCTCTCGAACCACGCACTTAACAAACTACAAACTTAATAAACCACAAACTCGCGAACAACGAACTTAACAAACCACGAACTCACGAACCACGAACTTTAAAAACCACGTATTCACGAACCACGAAATTTAAAAACCACGAACTCGCGAACCACGAACTCACGAACCACATACTTAACAAACCACGAACTCGCAAACAACGATCCACGACCATACGAACCATGGACTTAACGAACCATCAGCTCACGAACCACGACTCCACGAACCATGGACTTAACGAACCATCAACTCACGAACAACGAACCACGACCCCACGAACCACGACCTCTCGAACCACGCACTTAACAAACCACAAACTTAATAAACCACAAACTCACGAACCACGAACTTTAAAAACCACGTATTCACGAACCACGAACTCACGAACCACATACTTAACAAACCACGAACTCGCAAACAACGAACCACGACTCCACGAACCATGGACTTAACGAACCATCAACTCACGAACCACGAACCACGACCCACGAACCACGACTCCACGAACCATGGACTTAACGAATCATCAACTCACGAACCACGAACCACGACCCCACGAACCATGGACTTAACAAAGGCAGCGTCGAGGAGAGATATAATTTGCGGTCTCTTGCTCTTCAGTTCGCCTCTGCTGCTGGTATGTTTCCTAGCGCTTCTAATTGTACATCGACCCATCCTTTTTCGTGGTCGACAGTTGGGTCTGGTGTTCTCACAACATTTTGCTGAAGGCTCGTTGTGTTTTTGATCTGTCTGCCCTGTCACCTAGCCAAACTATTTTATCTGTTGTTTCCTTATATATTCTATGATGGGGGCTATTCCTAGCTTTCTTCTCAGTTCTTCATTTCTGAGCTTATCTCTCAGACTGTTTCCTGTCATTCGTCTAACACATTTCATCTCTGAGATCACAAAAATTTAGGCACATACTCAAAAAGTCGACCTCAAAACCATACAAATCTACTCCCACACTCATCTAAAAGTTACATCAAAACCGCACGAGATTTTCACCGTGCAAAAACATGCACAAGTTTGACACGCGCACCATTTTGGCACAATGCACCTATAGACATCCCCATACCAAAAATTTACTTTGATAATCACTTTTATGATTGTTACGCCCCTTACGAATGCTGATTGTTACGCCCCTTACGAAGGTGCATTGTGCCAAACTGGTGCGCGTGTCAAACTTGTGCATGTTTTTGCACGGTGCAAAATCTTGTGCGGTTTTGGTGTAACTTTTAGATGAGTATGGGAGTAGATTTGTAGAGTTTTGAGGTCGACTTTTTGAATATGAGTCTATATTTATTTTGTTCTGTGGGTAAATTGTTAGTGATTTGGCCAAACTTTTTGGACCTAGAATATAACTTTCTACTCGCTGTGTCTAACTATTACGACTATGTGAGTAGCTTTTGGATTTTTAGGTCGACTTTTTGAATATGAACCTATATTTTTGTGTTCTGGGAGTAAAATATTTGCGATTTGGTCTAACTTTTTTTTTGACATTGGATATAACTATCTGTTCGATGTGTCTAACTAGTATGAGTATGGGAGTAGATTTGTAGAGTTTTAAGATCGACTTTTGAATATGAGTCTATATTTATTTTGTTCTGTGGGTAAAATATTTGCGATTTGGCCAAACTTTTTTTTTGGCTTTAGAAATAACGATCGATTCGTTGTGTCTAACTAGTATGAGTATGGGAGTAGATTTTTATGGTTTTAAGATCGACTTTTAATCTGAGCCTACATTTTTGTGTTCTGGGAGTAAAATATTTGCGAATTGGCCAAACTTTTTTGGCTTTAGAAATAACGATCGGTTCATTGTCTAACTAGTATGAGTATGGGAGTAGATTTGTAGAGTTTTGAGGTAAACTTTTTGAGTATGAGCCTATTTTGTTTTGGTTTACCATGAATGTGAGAGAGACAGAGAGAGAGAGAGAGAGAGAATTTCGCTGATTGATACTTTATGTGGCTTGATGATAGGTTGATGATAGGACATGAAGGGATGGTGATAGTGTTGAGGGTGGCACATGATGATGATGATAGGTCATGAATGGTTGATGATGTTGTTGAGGGTGGCACATGATGATGATAGGACATGAAGTGTTGATGATGGTGTTGAGGGTGGCACATGATGATGATAGGCCATGAAGGGTTGATGATGTTGTTGAGGGTGGCACATGATGATGATAGGACATGAAGGCAGAGGGGGTAGTTCCATTGTCTAAAGATGGCGTTAAGGCAGTCTCGAAAACGCTTATGCTACTTTTTGTTAACCAGATGATAGGACATGAAGGGATGGTGATGGTGTTGAGGGTGGCACATGATGATGATAGGACATGAAGGGTTGATGATGGTGTTGAGGGTGGCACATGATGATGATGATGATAGGCCATGAAGGGTTGATGATGTTGTTGAGGGTGGCACATGATGATGATAGGACATGAAGGCAGAGGGGGTAGTTCCATTGTCTAAAGATGGCGTTAAGGCAGTCTCGAAAACGCTTATGCTACTTTTTGTTAACCAGATCAACTACACGCCCGTTGTTGTTAACCAAGGGGACCTCACTCTTGTTAATCAGACGACAGATCCGGCAGCCAATATGGATGCCCAGGATGTTTCAGCAGAGTCACCGATTACCTATTCCAGCTTTGATCAAGGTTTTGTCAAAATGGAGGGTGGTTGTGTAGGAAACCCATACGGTTAAAATTATCAGCAACTGGACAGTAATATATATATATATATATATATATATTATATATATATATATATATATATGATGTATTAATAAAGTTGTGAAATATAGACTTTTGTTTTGCTTTACATTGAATGAGAAAGAGCGAGCGTCACTATTTAATATTAGCACACATTACTACACGACACATGATGATGTTGGTAGCGATAACACACACGACCAATAATCTTTCCCCAAGAACCGCTATCCTGGCACATGATGTTAGCGATACTACATTAACACACCTATGCCGACCAACCCGTTCCCGCCCGCGAGCTAGTCGTATTTACCTTTTCCTAACAATACCCCTTCAACGTCATTGCTTGTCAGCATTTTTTTACGTGTCGCCTCCTGTCGCCTAATACCCCCCCCCCCCCCACTCCACCTCACATGCCGACCGCCGCCGAATAATAATCGGTTTGAAACTTTGTGTGGTATGTTGGTGATGATAGGACATGAAGGGTTGATGATGGTGTTGAGGGTGGCACATGATCACTAAAAAAATGTAGTGCGAGATCCGCGACCCAATCAGTTACGAGATCGCCTATAATTTTAAATTTCCCTCATTTTAAGTTTTTAAAATATTGATTTTTCATCCTTATATTTTATTATTTTTAACATAAGTCCGTTTTCTTTTCAATCGGGGTTTTACCTGAGTTGGTTAACTGAAATATCCTGAGTCGGACTGTTTGACGGCCCGATCTTTTCAATTTACCTGTCAGACGCAGTGGACCGTTCGACAAAGTGACGAAGTGGACCGTGTGGTAAGTGCATGGCCTGTCACGCAGTCCGGTGTTCGAATCCAGATGGGAGACTATTTTTTTTTATTTTTTTATTTTTTTTTAAATTTTTATTTTTAATAATTCTGAGTTAATCAGACGACAGATCCGACAGCCAATATGAATGCCGCGGGTGTTTCAGCAGAGTCACCAATTACCTATTCCAGCTTTGATCAGGGTTTTGTCAAAATGGAGGGCGGTTGTGGTTTGAAGGCTAATGAAACTTCCTATGCACCCGTGTTTGATAGACATTTAACAAACAGTACCACCAAAACAGGAGGGAGGAAACCACGACGCTTAAAATTATCAACAACCACCTCACATATGATGATACTAATAACACTCGACCAATAAAGGCACCCCCCTTTCCCTACCCGCAAGCCTCGATAGCCGGCGACGACCCGCAATCCCCACAAATTTTAGAACCGCTGTCGCCCGACCCCTTTTAGAACCGCTGTCCCCCGAGATAACCGGCGAGCGAGCGACGCGCCGATCACCACGAGATAAGCCGTCACGCACCAACGCACACCACGACCACCGATCGTCACGCACCAACGCACACCACCGAGATAAGCCGATTACCGTCACGACCACCGAGATAATAAGCCGATTATCGTACTTTTGCACGGATTTTGGTGCCAGTTTCGTGCGGTTTTGTGCCAAATCTATTGTCTTTCGGTGCATGCACATGCACTTTTGGAGTTTAAAACAGCCACACCTACTACTATGCTGATATACCTTGTCTAATCTTGTATTGCATTCTGGCATTAAAAACTATTTTTATAAATCTCCCACAACATCCATTAGGTTTTATTAATGACATATTTTTTTTTTCTGGATAAGCTATCGTCCAAGTCTGACAACTCCTATATTTTGCTTAAACTTGTATTTGTTGCACAATCCTCTCTTTGATACATTGTGTACTTTGATTGGCGCAAATACTCTTAAAGATCAATGTGAGCGTGCTCGAGGAGGCAGTGGGTAGTGAACCGGTCTACTGTGGACAAGAGGTTATGTTCATTTGCCAGATCGAGGCACTTATAGATTTATCCCGCCTTTGGTGGGTACAGAAAGGCGTGGCGTAGTGTTGACCACATTAACCAGACAAAAGGTCCCGATTGGCACTAATACCATATTACAAAAACGTCAAACTCAGAGGTGGGAAAGAAATATGGGCACTAATACCATATTACAAATACATCAAATAGAAATGTAGGAAAGAAATATGGGCACTAATACCATATTACAAATACAATAAACTGAAATGTAGGAAAGAAATATGGGCACTAATACCATATTACAAATACAATAAACTGAAATGTAGGAAAGAAATATGGGCACTAATACCATATTACAAATACAATAAACTGAAATGTAGGAAAGAAATATGGGCACTAATACCATATTACAAATACAATAAACTGAAATGTAGGAAAGAAATATGGGCACTAATACCATATTACAAATACAATAAACTGAAATGTAGGAAAGAAATATGGGCACTAATACCATATTACAAATACATCAAACTGAGATGTAGGAAATAAATATAGGCACTAATACCATATTACAAATACATCAAACTGAGATGTAGGAAAGAAATATGGGCACTAATACCATATTACAAATACATCAAAGTTAGATTTAGGAAAGAAATATGGGCACTAATACCATATTACAAATACATCAAACAGAAATGTAGGAAAGAAATATGGGCACTAATACCATATTACAAATACATCAAACTGAGATGTAGAAAATAAATATGGGCACTAATACCATATTACAAATACATCAAACAGAAATGTAGGAAAGCAATATGGGCACTAATACCATATTACAAATACATCAAATAGAAATGTAGGAAAGAAATATGGGCACTAATACCATATTACAAATACATCAAACAGAAATGTAGGAAAGCAATATGGGCACTAATACCATATTACAAATACATCAAACAGAAATGTAGGAAAGCAATATGGGCACTAATACCATATTACAAATACATCAAACAGAAATGTAGGAAAGCAATATGGGCACTAATACCATATTACAAATACATCAAACTGAGATGTAGGAAAGAAATATGGGCACTAATACCATATTACAAATACATCAAACAGAAATGTAGGAAAGAAATATGGGCACTAATACCATATTACAAATACATCAAACTGAGATGTAGGAAAGAAATATGGGCACTAATACCATATTACAAATACAATAAACTGAAATGTAGGAAAGAAATATGGGCACTAATACCATATTACAAATACATCAAACTGAGATGTAGGAAATAAATATAGGCACTAATACCATATTACAAATACATCAAACTGAGATGTAGGAAAGAAATATGGGCACTAATACCATATTACAAATACATCAAAGTTAGATTTAGGAAAGAAATATGGGCACTAATACCATATTACAAATACATCAAACAGAAATGTAGGAAAGAAATATGGGCACTAATACCATATTACAAATACATCAAACTGAGATGTAGAAAATAAATATGGGCACTAATACCATATTACAAATACATCAAATCGAGATATAGGAAAGAAATATGGACACTAATACCATATTACAAATACATCAAACAGAAATGTAGGAAAGAAATATGGGCACTAATACCATATTACAAATACATCAAATAGAAATGTAGGAAAGAAATATGGGCACTAATACCATATTACAAATACATCAAACAGAAATGTAGGAAAGAAATATGGGCACTAATACCAAATTACAAATACATCAAACAGAAATGTAGGAAAGAAATATGGGCACTAATACTATATTCCAAACAAGTCAAACTGAGATGTAGGAAAGAAATATGGGCACTAATACCATATTACAAATACATCAAATAGAAATGTAGGAAAGAAATATGGACACTAATACCATATTACAAATACATCAAACAGAAATGTAGGAAAGAAATATTGGCACTAATACTATATTCCAAACAAGTCAAACTGAGATGTAGGAAAGAAATATGGGCACTAATACCATATTACAAATACATCAAACTGAAATGTAGGAAAGAAATATGGGCACTAATACTATATTACAAACAAGTCAAACTGAGATGTAGGAAAGAAATATGGACACTAATACCATATTACAAATACATCAAACTGAAATGTAGGAAAGAAATATGGCACTAATACCATATTACAAATACATCAAACTGAAATGTAGGAAAGAAATATGGGCACTAATACTATATTCCAAACAAGTCAAACTGAGATTTAGGAAAGAAATATGGACACTAATACCATATTACAAATACATCAAACTTAGGTTTGGCGGTGTTCTTTCTTCTTTCTCTTTGTTCGGTTGCTTGTACATACGCAAATGATCTGGTTTATTATTGCAGGGGGAATGTCCGCCAAGTTTGCATATCCAAATTTCAGGCATTCGTATACCCTGATACGAGTCTTCAATAAACGTTGCGAGAACATCAGACCGATAGGCCAGACGACGAAAAATATGGATCGACGGAATACTGGAAAACACTAGCAAACATAACAGCAGCATAAGTAAACAGAAGAGCAAAAGACAACAAATTATATCTTCCTTTGACGCTGAAAGGCAGAAAAGGTAGGAAAGAAGAGGAAGAAGATAGACCCTGATAAAGGAATATAAAAAAAAAAACAGCTTAGTTTCCATGTTATGCATTGTTTCAGACTACTCCACTACATATATTCAAATTATGTCCTTTGCATTGTGACTTATTTCTTGATAACATATAATTATTTAAACACAGTGCATGAACTTCGTAGCTTCGATGGATTCTCCCACCTTTCACTTATGATTATTTCACAAGGAAACTGATTAATGTAACAATGGTAGCAATGTTATTTTTCTTCTGGAAATTTGGCATTGTACAGCGCTTATAATTATCGTTTATCTCAATATATGATCAGCATTTGGTTTCATCTATCTCTAGATTAGGCAATAACTACAGAAAGTTGGGAGTTGGCACGGCTTTTCTATAAATAAAAAGTAAAGAGCCTCGGTCACGCCAAGTGGCGTATAGTGAATATGGTGTTAGTGACCATACATTTTACAGACCTTCGGCACATGATTTTTGGGGTAATGTAGTCGGTATTACGCCCGTGTCGCTTTACTTTCCCAGAAAAAAATCCGGTACCCATTAAAGGCTGGGTGAACCGGAAGCCGTCGGTTGGGATCGAAACATTCCTCTTGTCTTTTGTAGTCCAGTTCACTAACCACTGAGCTATCGCGGTTCCGGCCATTCTATATACGTGGTATAATTTATATTTGCTAGTATTTAGAGTAAGTGAGGAAAAAGAACACGTAAAATAGCGAGTGTTTCAGCTGCATAATTCAGGCTATTATAGTAAAGCCAACGTGTCGATCAGATGAAAGAAAGACTTTTAATTGGAAATGCAGACATAACAATTCCAAAAAAAAAAAAAGAAGAAAACAACGTAGCAATTTACATATCTGCTAAGAGGTATGCAAGCTGGGGGTAACTAGAATAATCGGACTAGAAATTAAAGGATAGGGATTAATGGCCGTGTGTGACATAGAAATACATGACCCGGAATGAATGGTTCTAAAATTAGAGAGAATGAGACGCATCTTGTCGTAAAATGAGGGGCAAAGGAAAGAGAGCTGAATTTATGGAGTAAAAAGTGAAGTGTGATTAGAGAAAAGATTTAAAAAGTTAATGCCCCTTTTGTTTGAACAACTTAAACATACTAGAAGACGTTTCTCAAGAGCAAACTAATTTCGGAAATTCACGGCGCATGAAATGACGTAATTTTGATGAAGTTCACGCCACGAAGGTTGGAGAATCGAAGTCTGCCCATTGTCTTTCATGTGTCATCTCTTTTAAGTGTCATCTCTTTTAGTTTTCATCTCTTTCAGGTGTCATCTCTTTTAGTTTTCATCTCTTTCAGGTGTCATCTCTTTTAATCGTCATCTCTTTCAGGTGTCATCTCTTTCAGATGTCATCTCTTTCAAGTGTCATCTCTTTTAAGGGTCATCTCTTTTATTTTTCATCTCTTTCAATCGTCATCTCTTACAGGTGTCATCTCTTTCAGGTGTCATCTCTTTCAAGCGTCATCTCTTTCAAGTGTCATCTCTTTCAGATGTCATCTCTTTCAGGTGTCATCTCTTTCAGATGTCATCCTTCTGTTGCATTATGAACCTTAAATCTCACGAAACATAATTATGAATTATATTGCTACGCAAACGAGAGAGAGAGTGTGAGAGAGAGAGAGAGAGAGAGAGAGAGAAAGAGAGAGAGAAAGTAAATGAGGCCTGGATCCAGACCTCATAGACGATAGCAGAAGGAATCGTATGACAACCCTTTTCGCATCCATGAAAGGGATGTAATCCTCATCACATAACCTAAATTAAACACTCTTGATGCTGCTGATTGAACCACAACAGAGATCTTCAAACGTTTTCTCTAAGAGAACAGTGCACTGTCGAGCTGTCGATAAAAAGCCACCGCATCTCAGAAAATAACAATAATATAAGGAAAGCATAAATATCTGGGAACATTGTTAACCTCAGATGGTAGGTGTACAACAGAGGTGAGATGAAGAATGGCTCAGGCAAAAGCAGCTTTCCGAAAAATGAGGACGATACTATGCAGTCCATTTTTGACAATAGAAACAAGAAAAAAAGTCCTTAAATGTTATGTAGAGCTAGTTTTAACATATGGATGTGAATTATAGACAATAAGACAACAGACAAGAAAATCACTGGAGGCTGTAGAAATGTGGTTTTACAGAAGAATGTTGAGAGTACCGTGGGCAGCTAAGAAGAGTAATGAAAATGTTCTGAAAGAGGTCAAGGCAAAAAGAGAGCTAAGTTCCAATATTAGGAAGAAACAATCATCATTTTTTGGCCATGTAATGAGAAGAGAACAACTGGAATATATTGTAACAACTGGAAAAATCGAGGGACGAAGAGATAGAGGGAAGCAAAGAGAAATTTACCAGACAGCTTAAGATAATGGCTTGGCAGAAGATCAACAACGGAAACGATAAATAACTGTCGAGATCGAAAGTCGTGGAGAGACATGATCGCCTTCGTCAGCAAGCACAGTACTTGATGATGAAGGAAAGCTTGCATTTTCCCGATAGAGACATACGGTTGTGAATCATAGAAATCTCGCAAACAGCAAGGAAGAAAATCGATTCATTTGAAACAAAATGCTACAGAAAAATCCTAAAGATACCTTGGATAATGAAACAGAGTAATGAAGGCGTATAATAAAAGATTTAAATATTACAAAGAACTGGCTTATAAACACCATTCTACAGAGGAAATTATAATACTATGGCCACGTCAAAAGACACATATATAATGAAAGAAAAGTGAAAAAGACGCCCTTTCTATAACATAAATCAGTGTCTCCAAAAGAAGATTTTAGCTATAAAATAAGTCAGATCAATAATGGAAATACGAGATTCTAATTAAAAGAGTACTTCCTAAACAACATCTTTCTTAAAATAACTGCTTCTATATACTGACGATGTAAACACATGCATTATCTACTAGGAGAGCCGCGATAGCTCAGTGGTAAGTGAACTGGACTAAAAAGGACAAGAGGTAGGGTTCGATCCCAACCGATGGCTTCTAGGTTCACCCAGCCTTTAATGGGTACCGGATTTTTTTCTGGGAAAGTAAAGCGGCACGGGCGTAATACCGCCCACATTACCCCAAATATCATGTGCTGAAGGTCTGTAAAATGTATGGTCACTAACACCATATTCCCTATACGCCACTTGGCGTGACGGGAGCACTTTACTTTTTTTTTTACTATCTACTACTTCAGCTATACAATGGCGCTGGATAGGACACACACTGCGGAAGCCAATTGAGAGTATTACACAACAGGCCCTTTTTTGGAATCTCCTGGGAAAAAATAAAGAGGAAGACCAAGGTATTCTTGGAGAAGACAGATGGAAGCAGAGATGAAGATGAAGGGGAAGTCATGGAATGATCTTAAAAGAGTGGCAAGAAACAGAACGGCTTGGAAAGTGTTTGCTGAACACCTATGCTCCACTGGGAGCTGGAAGGTAGAAGAGAAGAAGAATATAAAGAACGAAAATAATAGTCATAGTATAGAACAATGAAGATTGTAAACCTTGTTGGAGAATAAGGAAAATTGTGAAGGTTAGGAGAGAATAATAACGATGATACAAATTATGGGAGAAGATTGCTTATGATACAAGTTAGGATAGTAAACAATTATTGCAAGTTTACTTCGAAGATTAGTTATGATACACATTAGGATAGAAAAATAGTGATTATAATATGTTCAGAAAGATAATTGTACAAGTTAAGAGAATGATACAGCTTAGGATACAATAATTACTACGAAATAAATCAGCACAGAAGTGGGCATGTTAACAATTTATAGAGGCGGCGGGATGAGAATTATTACTATAAAGGAAGCAAGAAAAAGACGAACAAATAAACGATATCAGTAATAATGAAAACGAGCTATTGTAACGTAATGAAGAAATGTGACGTTTTTTCGCCTTCACAGTTTGACCTTTGATTACCCTTACGAGAGTAGCGGATGTCTCGTCGACATAATTCGAATTCCCGTCGAACAAACCATCTTTCCGGCGCCGTCCAAAGTGCTACAACGACCTACCACGATCTAAACACATTGTTCTGTTAGCGGAAGCCAAGGCAATTTATATTAAGTCCTGGCGTATTTATTTGGCCGACTATCCTCAGGTCTGTGTCAACCTTCACCTTTCCAAAACATAACATAACCTACAATTCCCGCCAAGGTCCCGTAATCCCGAAGGAGTTGCTGTAATTAGAAATGCTGTTTGCACAACCTCTTATATAACCTATGTAAATGCGGGGACAATGAACAAACAGCATTGACACGCATTTAATTTTTTTTCAGTGAAGTCATTGAGCTTTATGTCGTAATCTTTTTTTTTTAGTGAAGTAATTGAGCTTTATGTCGTAATCTTTTTTTTTTTAGTGAAGTAATTGAGCTTTATGTCGTAATCTTTTTTTTTTTTAGTGAAGTAATTGAGCTTTATGTCGTAATCTTTTTTTTTTAGTGAAGTAATTGAGCTTTATGTCATAATCTTTTTTTTTTTAGTGAAGTCATTGAGCTTTATGTCGTAATCTTTTTTTTTTTTAGTGAAGTCATTGAGCTTTATGTCGTAATTTTTTTTTTTTTTTTTTTTACAACGATGGGATTGGAAAATTACTCGTTTAGAAATGATTAATTTGTTTACACTTTAAATTCTTTTAAGGAAGACCTGGTTGTCTTGAGGTAGGACGAGTGCCACTGTACAAGAAGGTCCTAGATTCGAATCCCCTCCAACAGAGAATGATGGCAGCATGGTCTGCATAGACATTAATAGATAAACTGCAACAGAACTATCCAGCAGCGGTCGACTGTAGATTCGGAATTTGAGGACGTGATGAAAGATCACATTCCATGTTTACAAAATACATCCTGCGCTCTCTACTTCCGAACTTTTAGGTTGATCTTGATAATTTGCAAGATAAACATCAGATTACGGCACTTTACGATATGTACAATAATTCCTTCAATAATTCCCCAAATGGTCAAAATTATAATTACATTATATGTATAGTCTTGATGTAATACAAATATTGCTAAAAGTTATACAAGGAAGAATTCAAATTAAATAAATATGGAATTAGAGGATTTAAGAAAAACAGTGGGACAAAAGAAGCAATATTATGTATGTAGATATTAATAAAAAAAAAAAGTGCACATAAATTTAAAAAAAAACGATATATGCCTGCTTCATAGACTACACCAAATCTTTTGATAGAATACACTATAAACAAGTTATAGACTGCCTAAAAGATATGCATCTAGTTGACACAGACATACGACCAATATCTACTTTATACTGGGAGCAAACAGCAATAATAAAATGCAACAAAGAGAACTCTACACCCATTGATATAAAAAAAGAGGTGTAAGACAGTGACGCATCCTATCACCAAACTTGTTCAATCAATAAACTGAGCAAATCTTTAAAAACATCACAGAAATGCCAATGCTAAAAAATAATGGACAGATAATCAATAGCCTAAGATGTGCTGATGATACTGTATAAAAGTAAAGTAAAGAGCCACGTGACGTATAGTAAATATGGTGTTAGTGACCATAATTTTTACAGACCATCGGCACATGATTTTTGGAGTAATCTTGTCGGCATTACACCCGTGACGATTTACTTTCCCAGAAAAAAACCCGGTACCCATTTAAGACTGGGTGAACCTGGAAGCCCTCGATCAGGATCGAACTCGACCTTTGTCCTTTATAGTCTAGTTCACTAACCACTGAGCTATCGCGGCTCCCTACGATACTATATTACTAGCAGAAAATCCAAAAGAACTACAACAATTACTAATGAAATAAACATGACAAGCAAAAATTATAGATTAGATATAAATATCAGAATGACTAAAACTATGATCACAAACAAAGATAACATTAAAAACCTACAAGTGGATATCAAAGTTGAAGGATCAGACCTGGAGACAGTTCAGAGCTACAACTACCTGGGACATACTATAACCAATGATGGAAAATGTAAAATTGAAATAAACAAAAGAATAGGAATGGCAAAAAGTAATTTTAATGCCATGAAAAATATACTAACAACAAAACAAATATTAACAGGGCTGAAACTAAGAATGGCAAAATGTTACATATTCTCAGTGTTCCTGTATGGTGCAAAAACATGGACATTAGACAAGAAAACAGAACAGAAAATTAAAGCCTTTGAAATGTGGATTTATAGAAGAATAGGTAGAATTGGATGGAAATAAATGGTAACAAACGATGAAGTATTAAAACAACTGAAAATAAAAAGAGAACTACTAAATACAATTAAGACAAGACAAATGAAATTTTTGGGGCATGTTAAAAGACACAACAGCCAACTGAAATTAATATTCGAAGGGAAAATACAAGGTAAAAGAGGCAGAGGCAGACCAAGACTATCAAAGACGAGTAACATCAAAAGATGGACAAGTCAATCTATGACAGCCTGTACCATCAAAGCAAGAGACAGAGTAGAATGGCGATCCATGGTAGCCAACCTTCGTTGCGGAGAGGGCACTCGATGATAATGATGATGATATCTTCTCAACATTCCTATATAGTGCAGAAACATGGACATTAGACAAGAAAAAAGAACAGAAAATTGAAGCCTTTGAAATGTGGATTTATAGAAGAATAGGAAGAATTAGATTAAAAGAGAAAAGAAAACAAACGATGAAATCTTAAAACAACTCAAAAAAGAGAACTACTAAATACAATTCAAACAAGACCATGAGATTTTTGGGGCATGCTATAAGACACAAAAATCTCAAAAAGTAATCTTAGAAAGGAAAATACAAGGTAAAAGAGGCAGAGACAGACCAAGACTAACATGTACGAGTAACATCAAAAGACGGACAAGACTACCTTTGACAACCTGCACCATCAAAGCTAGAGAGAGGGCGGAATGACGCTCCCTAGTAGTCAACCTTCGATGCTGAGACGACACTCAATGATGATATAGGAGCTTATTCATTTGCTTGTTAATTATGGAAATAAAACATGGTTTTGCTAGCAATTAACAACTCTTTTAGCTTCGTTGAAGTATTTGTATATACAGTCTCTGTTCAGTGATACAAAGGAGACTCTCGTTACGTCTTGCCCCTCTCTGTATAAACTTTACTTTGCGATAAAGAGAGATAACGCCATACTATTGGTTAAACCACTGTTGTCATAGCAAACCAGTTAGGTGACTGCTGAAATTGCCTACTCAGCTCTCGTGTACATTAGGTCAATAGATGTCGCTGCACGGTTGTAGATTTGTAATAGGTTTAATCTCTATGGACACTGAAGCCTATTATCTATAAGTAACGGCTCGAATGGTTAGAGTAATATCACTGAGGATTTAGAAATGTGGTTATAACAGAGAATATTGTTTCAATGTCACGCACCACTTGTAACCAGTACGTATTATTCGAGCGGGAGAGATTAGATCTTTGACGTATACAGAATCTTTGTACCGGAGTGTATATATTAATACGGGGTCAGCTTGAACAGTGTGACCTGATAACAGATACCCCCTAGTTCAACTTCCCTCGATTCGACTCTTCAGTATCTTCATCGTCGTTGTTGAATGTTATATTAGACCATGTAGTTGTGGATGGCCCGTTATCTCTTGGACTTGGACAGACTGCTCTGGACATTTGACAGGCTTGACATTGACATAACAGGGAGTCAACAAAACACAGGTACCCGTGGGTTATCATATGTCTGGAGGCTGGCTCAAAACGTTTAGCTCTCTATGAGTTTATTTACATGGTATCTTATTAAACAACAATCTCAAATAGTCTGAGCTCAAAATATACTACTTTCTCTCGTCCTTATGAAATTCCTACCGCTAATAAACTGCTAATTATTCTCTCTCTAACTTCTGAAGAACCTCCAGGGTTTTTAACACGGTCCGTCACATATCATTAATTTCTAATATACTTTGTCCTAGCTTAAATATTATATATAATCATGGCTGCTATAATATACTTGAATCTATCGAAACAAAAAAAAATACTATCTTGACCAAGATGTGTCAGCCTTTCCATCAAGGCCATCCTATCTAGGGTAGGATAGATTCTACCCTATTCTCGTCAGTGGATTGTCCAATTTCTCTTCTTGCGTCTGTCTTATATTGTTAAACCTTACTAAACTAATCCCTGGTAGATATTGGACTTCAGTAGTAGTAGTACACTGACATTTAACACAATGACCTGGCATGTCATTGTGTTATGTTTTCTGAAGAAAATATTAACGAAGTCTCGGCCTCCGTTGCCTCCTCTGAATATATCCGTCACTGCTATAGGGATACATTGTCAGAAACTAGAGTCGTCATGGTAACTTCAATCTAGAACTTTCAAAGACCAAACACATTGTCTGTATACGTTAAATGTAGTACACATGCCTAAAGGAGACATTTCAAAACAACCGTGCATGAGTCACCATGAAAACAACCGTGCATGAGTCACCATGAAAACGACCAGCCTTTGAAGAGAAGAGTTCAAAGGATCTTTCAGTGTTTCTCTGGAAACTAACTTTGAGTCATAGCTGATTGCTAGAGTCCGGATCAGTGAATCGTAATTGATCAAGATCCAACGCCACTTTCATTTGTTTCGTGGAACTAGGTTAATCAGCTTGAACAAGGGAGCGCAGTCTTACTGACTCGCAAAGTCTGCTTCAGAAGATTGACAGACAGTGTCTGCGGCAGGGGCGGATGCAGCTCTTCGATGACTCCAAAGTGAACCCGTTAACATGGGTGTACTTTCCAGGGCACACTGGTGTACATGACAATGAAATAGCCGATCAAATCGCTGGCAATTCTGGCACTGTGTGTGGCCTTACTCTCGACAAAGAGGACATGGCCAAGATTGTTCTTCATTCCGTAAGAGAAAAGGAAGGGATTGGGTGGGACAACGATGTATATATTGAGAGAATGACGAGTCTAACGTTGGAAAAGGGATCTGGTCGATTCGGAATGCTTAGTGGAAAAAGTATATGTATCTATAATCAACACCTTACAGGAACGGTCAGTATGGTTTACAAAAAAGTAATGAGCCGCCGTCACGCCAAGTTGCGTATAGGGAATATGGTGTTAGTGACCATAAATTGTACAGGCTTTCGGCACATGATTTTTGGGGTGATGTGGTAGGTATTACGCCCGTGCCGTTTTAGCTTTCCCAGAAAAAAATCCGGTACCCATTTAAGGCTGGGTGAACCCGGAGCCGTCGGTTGGGATTGAACCCTACCTCTTGTTCTTTGTAGTCAAGTTCACTAACCACCGAGCTATCGCGACTCCCTATTGTTCTTCATTCCTTAAGAGAAAAGGAAGAGATTGGGTGGGACAACGATGTATATATTGAAAGACTGACCAGTCTAACGATGGAAAATGGATCTGGTCGATCCGGAATGCTTAGTGCAAAAAGTAGATGTATCTATAATCAACACCTTACAGGAATAGATGTATCTATAATCAACACCTTACAGGAATAGATGTATCTATAATCAACACCTTACAGGAATAGATGTATCTATAATCAACACCTTACAGGAATAGATGTATCTATAATCAACACCTTACAGGAATAGATGTATCTATAATCAACACCTTACAGGAACGGTCAGTATGGTTACGCTTGGAGAAATGCCTGGATGGTTGAGGAACGGATACGGTGATGAGCCGACTGCAGTGATTGAGGAGCGGATACGGTGATGAGCCGACTGCAGTGATTGAGGAGCGGATACGGTGATGAGCCGACTGCAGTGAAACAGATTCCATGAATGGAATAGAACAAGTGAGTTTGAATCGAAGAACATGTCATGATGAGGTCGAATGTTTTGGACCACAAGGCGTAGTCGGCTGTAATTCACAACACAACGTGACCAGATCTAACATGTCCCACTAATGACATAGGTTTATATGCTAGATTGAACTTAACCTTTCTCTCTCTGCACAAGTGAATTGAAATTATATCATTCAGAATCTGATTATGATATGGCCATCGTTTTTATTTGGTTATTTGGTTATGGAAGGCCCCGGTATCACTGCAAACGAATTAAAAACAATTAATTGCTCAACCGCCCGTGCCAGCATAATCATCCGAATTAATATCTCATCTCCCAAACAAAGAAAGGTAACTGTAGTTCCCATCGTAGCAGTCTCAGCACACGTCAAAAGACATAAGGCAAAACCGCGCAGAAAGTGAACACAGCCAACTGTTCCCTGTCATACGATATCATCATTCATCGTAAACAATTGGAATATCGAAACATGATCAACACGGATGAGACACACAGCTCACGGTGTGCACAGAGCACTTAACTCAGTAGCTCCTGCAACAAGCCGGACTTGGAATATAAGGAAACTGCAACAAGGAACACTTTTCATGCATAGCCTTCAATTGTTCCCGTCGCCTATCCACCATATACCATGGAAGTTCACGTCCTCTTGAAAATGATGATCGTCGCATTTTTTTAAAATGTATAGCGCTTGATGATGTTAGGCCATCGTTGTTGACTGCAATTACGAACATATAGACACTCAGTTCGTCGTCAGATTATCCCCGTCGTACATCGAACAACAGACCTTAAGATTAGCGTATGGCCGGTTATCAGACGTGATCTTGTCAACTGTAAGTGTCTTCAAACTGTGTTGTGGGTTTTGTTCTTCAATGAGATCATACCAACATGGACAATAACAAATTAACTTAAGAAATTTTGCACAACATGGACCTTTTGACTTTGCTTATAGAACGGAATCGTTTTTAATGAAGGACTATTAGTGTTGTTGTTCTCATTTAGCACTTTCAACATTCTAATGTCTTCATTTAAGAAACCGCATCAGGCGAAAGGCATACAGGAACATTGAAATAAAAATAAATAGATAACTTCGATGTATGTTGACATAGTTCTGGCAAAAATGTGTTAGCCATTTTGTTAAACTTGACCTGTGCATTCTTTATTGCATTTACGACAGTTGTTGATATATAGAAATTGTACCACATTCTCTGCTAGTTAAAATTAACGTCGGAATGTTACAACCCAATAATGTACTCAAATTAACACAAATCGCGAAAAGCCGCGGTAAAAATGAGTTCAATTTCGAACAGTTTTAATGAATGTGCACAATAAGTGCAGTTTGCTAGAACGAGTTGAAGAACTTTTTTTTGTGAGTAAGAAAGACTATTATGACTAGAGTACATTGAACTCGCGACCATATGTTGTTTAGTCTAAGGAACGTTCCGCTCTCGTGCCAGTTGGTCTGTAGTCTACTTCAGTAAGGAATGAATTCGATAAGAAATTCTCATCTGGCGTGCCGCGAGTACTTCACTGTGATGCGAGTACTTCACTGTGATGCGAGTACTTCACTGTGCTAGGAGTGTGCCCCCCCCCCCCCCCAACTTTCTAAACTGTGCTGCAGATCATCTTCTCAAAACTTTTTTTTTTTAAATTATCAAAATTTAAATATAATGACGTGTCATATAATGACGTGTGAAATTTTTTGGTCATGTTAAATGACACAACAGTCTAATAAAAGTAATATTAGAAGGGAAAATACAAGGTAAAAGAGGCAGAAGAAGACCAAGACCTACATGGACGAGTAACATCAAAAGATGGACAAGTCAGCCTATGGCAGTCTGCACCATCAAAGCAAGAGTGGAATGGTGCTCCATGGTAGCCAACCTTAGATGCGGAGACGGCACTCAATGATGATGATGAATGACGTGTCATTACCAAAGATATAATTAGTTGATTTGAAATATATTAGGCATCATCAATCATGGACTTTATTAATTTTACGGTAGATATGTATACTTTCTTATCGTAGATAGGTATACTTTCTTATCGTAGATATGTATACTTTCTTATCGTAGATATGTATACTTTCTTATCGTAGATATGTATACTTTCTTATCGTAGATATGTATACTTTCTTATCGTAGATATGTATACTTTCTTATCGTAGATATGTATACTTTCTTATCGTAGATATGTATACTTTCTTATCGTAGGTATGTATACTTTCTTATCGTAGATATGTATACTTTCTTATCGTAGATATGTATACTTTTTAATCGTAGATATGTATACTTTCTTATCGTAGATAGGTATACTTTTTAATCGTAGATAAGTATACTTTCTTATCGTAGATAGGTATACTTTCTTATCGTAGATAGGTATACTTTCTTATCGTAGATATGTATACTTTCTTATCGTAGATATGTATACTTTCTAATCGTAGATATGTATACTTTCTTATCGTAGATAGGTATACTTTCTTATCGTAGATAGGTATACTTTCTTATCGTAGATATGTATACTTTCTTATCGTAGATAGGTATACTTTCTTATCGTAGATAGGTATACTTTCTTATCGTAGATATGTATACTTTCTTATCGTATTCACATGCATCATAATGTTAATGATTGTAGTAAACTGCGTATTTATATTCCGAGACAAGCTATTCGCATTTACATTTTTTTTGTCCTAACCCCTACATAACTTATTTGATGTTCTATAGACATAAGATCAGGAATGTCTTCAGCTAGGGCGGATCTGATCACGTTCTGATAAACTGTTAGAACTTACGGTCATAGACGGTCACGACTCAGGTACTGCCTGTTTGAAATTCCCATCTGATAAATATAATATAAGTATTAAACAAATTAACATAAATTTATGAATATATGGACACATTGTTTATTTGTTGTATTTTGGGGTTTTTTTTTTGCGTTCGCACAGGGGTACCTCACCGCACAGACAGATACCTCCGACTTCGAAGGTACTCATATTTTTTTTTTTCATATTTCGATGAGTAATTGACATTTCATGCCGGCCTCGCTGCTAACTAAAGGGGTGGCTGCTGTATAAGAGAAATCACAAATAAAAATTCCAATTTGCGCAGCCAGGATTTGAACTCACACCCTCTCTATCTCGAGACCGGCGTCTTGCTCGAAACCAACCAATACCCCGACAAAATGTATGTACATCAGATATTATGCGGATTGTTATTTTTATGATGTTCTCGGTTTATATAATGGAATCATTGAGTTCATGCAAACTATTATTTAGGAAAAAGAAAAGTCTAGCGCTGCCTATGACTTTTCAACGACCGCAGCAGCCAGTGCGTCGACTGTTGTAAAACAAAAGAAGAAAGAAAGAACCACGTCGCACCATGTGACGTATATTGAATATGGTGTTGATGCCAGATTCTTTTTTACCATTAGCATATTTTAGGATAATGTTAGTAGCATTACGTCATGTCAGTGTTGTATTTATTTCTTAGAAAAAATATAGTACCTAGATAAGGTTGGGAGAATTAGGATCGAATTTGATTGCTTGTCCCCTGTAAACTAGTTGACTGTTGTATGCACGTTGCTTAGAGAAAGATTCAAAAAAGAAAAAGCAAAAGTACCGATTTTTAACGAGAATGATAAATTGCTGAATATATTCTTCTTCTGCTGCTGCTGCGATCATGGCCCATTCAGAATAGGACTTCGGACTCTATTATGAAGGCAGTTGTCTGTTTCCAAGGCGACATGTCTCAAGCTATTGTATGTTTATTTACTTGTTCACGATCACCAGAGGTGTGGTAGTGTAGCACTTCACAAGATGGCGACATCGAAGTGAGAAAATGCGTTTTCCGTGTTAGAATTTGCACGAACGAAGTCTGTTGTGACTACAGCGAAACTTTAGGAGTGTATTTGGTAAGGATGCGCCACACTGAAAGTGCATTGCGTGTTAGGTGAAGCAATTCGAAACCAACAGTCCTTGGAAAAGTCTGGGCCCTTGAAAGAGACTATGGACAGGCTGTGACTCGTACGTGATATCAGTTTCAACATTTGCCGTGTGTCCAATGGGGCTCACATTGTAGTGGATGGTTCAAACTTGGACAGATAATGTTCCTTTTGCGTTAATACGGCAGTTAGGTTCGTTCAGTTATGAGTAGGTCAGTTTGAATTTTGCACCATCATTATTGAAGCACCATCATTATTGAAGCACCATCATTATTGAAGCACCATCATTATTGAAGCACCATGTATTAGCTCAGTGAGGCAGGTTTGGGATTGTTGCATAACAGCCCATACTACAGCAGTGACACAAAACATGAACGAAATACACTTGGAATTGAGTACTTTAAAAAAGACAATTATTGCGGCAAACTTATGCAAGATTACTTGACCTGTTAGTTGTAAGGTGGCCACAAGAATTAAACTTATATAGCTTTTCACATCTTCACAGATTGAAGTTGATCATCGCTGATCTTCGTCAGTAACCGTCAGATCTTGTTTTGCTGAGCAGCTTCCCTCTTGGCTGATTTTGTCAATTTTTGAATTATAGATTTATGCCTCAGCTTCATGCATTTCTCTTGTGCTTTTCAATTTTCTAACGTTGACTTTATTTTTATTTATTTGGAATGCAACTGTGCAATTTATGTTATTGTTTCACTAATATGATAACTACTACACATTTTGATTTACGATTAACTATAAAAGCAATTTGTAGGACACAAAGAAAGAGCGACAACTCGAAAAGAGAGAGAGAGAGAGAGAGAGAGAGAGAGAGAGACAGAGAGAGAGTTATATATACTTGTTACCTTTAAAGAGACGCTTTTTTGTTAGTCTTAGACATTTGTTGTATCGCCAGTCATAGACTGTTGTCGTACCGTCGGTCATAGACAGATGTCGTACCGTCAGTTATAAATAGATGCTGTAAGTAGTATAGCAGGAAGGATTTGGATATTATTTAGGCGTAAATTAACAAAGATATATAAGAGGCGCCTTTAGCGCCTAATGTACACGAGAGACAAGGGGAGTTAATCGGTCGTGCGGCGGCGTGACCCTCGTGCGGCGGGCGCGTGGTGACCTCGCGGCGGATCGCGTGTCAGCGGGTGACCCCTTCAGATTAGCTCGAGTGGTTCGGACAGCGTGCTATCGGATCGGGGATTATCTCGATTCGGTGCGATAGCGTGCTATCGGATCGGGGATTATCTCGATTCGGCGCGATAGCGGTGGGACGCTATCGCGCCAGGTAGACGTTAGAAAATATTTATAGCTATGTAGTTGGATGTCTGCTTAACGTTGTACCGTAAATGAAGCATAAGGGTGAAACAGTTAGAGATTACTGGTTAGTCTAAGCTGGTAGTGTAAATATGTTCCTCGGTGTTAGTGGTTCGCTATCTCTCTCTCTCTCTCTCTCTTTCTCTCTCTCTCTCTCTCTCTCTCTCTCTCTCTCTCTACTATTCCAGCCTAGATTTCCCTCCATTGAAACACTTACTCATTCTCTCCATTTATCCCTATCATCGTGCCTTCCTTCTCTCTCTCTCTCGCTTTCTCCCCTATCCTCTCTTAGACTTCTAACCTATCAGTCCACCCCCGCCTCTCCCTTTAGCTCCCCCGCCCTCCCTCATATTTTTAGCGTCCCTCCTATTGTAATACTTGTTTAATCTCACCATTAATACATAGCATCTCGACTTCTTTCTCATAGGCTTCTCTCGCTCTCTCTCTCTCTCTCTCTCTCTCTCGCTCTTCTAACCCCTACTAGACTTCTCTCCTACCATTCCACCTTTTCCTCTCTCTCTCTCTCTCTCTCTCTCTCTCTCTCTCTCTTTACCTCGCCTAGCGTTCCGCCTTCATTCGTATTTTTACCTTACCGCCAGTGTAACACATTATTAACATTGAATATCAATTACAAAAAGACTTGAAATATCTACTTTTTAAAGAACCAATAAGATAAACATATGAAAAACGAAGGATTAATACACTCGACAAGGCTTAACAGACGTACTTTATACACATCACCATTAATACAACTGAAATTCCTTTAATGATAACCTATCCCATCGTTATGAGCTAAGAGAAAAAACAGAAAAAAATTCAACTTACACCGTAAAATATTCCACTACAACACAGACCGCTAGACTGAACAGTACTATGAAAATAAACGTCCGTGAATCAAGCGCGCTTATAACACGAAGTCTCACATCCGACTAGTTTAAATATAATCTGGTAATAAAATTTGGACGATACTATTCACCCTCGACTAATATCTAGGTTAACCAATCAGAGAAGAAGATTTCTATCGGACACCCATCAACGAAATGACTGACCTCTGGATTAACTAATCAGAGAAGAGGATTACTGTTATCGTGATAACTGACCTCATTTTCAACTTGAAGTGCTGTCGAGTCTGATGCATGGGTTACTTTAAATCGATTCGGCCCCTGATACAATCCACCTAGCGGGTCAATGGTGAGGGAAATAACGCGGGTATGCCTTTTCTAATACGGTTATCATTCTGTCGGCATATTATCGTTTGTTTTTAATTATAATCTTAGTAGCATGTTAACAGTGCCACTATTGCGTGCTTTTTGGTTAATTTGACGGAACCAGTTGTTATAATGCTTACATTTCAGTATTCGATTTTCAATTTCTCCCACTTATCGTTAATTTTCGCGTTTTCCCCCTCTCTTTCTCTATAAATATATGTGTAAATAAAAAAAAAGACATTATTTGTTTGACTAAAACCATGGTTTTTTTATATTTTGCTATATGTTTGTACATATGTTATCATCATCTACTAAACGTTTTAAACAGTTTTAAAAAGGTGACAAATTATAATCACCGTCTTCTCTTATAGAAAACATGGGCACCGTTAGTATATTTACGTTAATGTTGAAACTTGATCAAATTATCATGTCTTATCAGATGGGTCATTGTTAAGTGACATATCTATTCGACATCTACTGTGTCCACTTGTCTTATCCCTGGTCGCTAGTCGCTATATCTCCTGAGAATGATAATTACCCCTCACCTAGGAATACTATAATGTCTTTAACATAAGTGTTAACTTCAAGTTATTAGAAGGTAAGAGTGCCCTATGTTTCTTGTTAAGGCGTTTGTTATTAATAATGTATAAATTGACAGGCTGGAGAAAATACAGAATAAAGAGATGCGCATTAACTTCGGGTGTACGAGGGTGATGGTTCGTTAAGTCCGTGGTTCGTGGGGTTGTGGTTCGTGGTTCGTTAGTTGATGGTTCGTTAAGTCCGTGGTTCGTGGTTCGTTAAGTCCGTGGTTCGTGGGGTTGTGGTTCGTGAGTTGATGGTTCGTTAAGTCCATGGTTCGTGGTTCGTTAAGTCCATGGTTCGTGGTTCGTCGTGGTTCGTTAAGTCCATGGTTCGTGAAGTCCATGTTTCGTTAAGTCCATGGTTCGTGGTTCGTTAGTTGATGGTCGTTAAGTCCGTGGTTCGTGGGGTTGTGGTTCGTGAGTTGATGGTTCGTTAAGTCCATGGTTCGTGGTTCGTTAAGTCCATGGTTCGTGGTTCGTCGTGGTTCGTTAAGTCCATGGTTCGTGAAGTCCATGTTTCGTTAAGTCCATGGTTCGTGGTTCGTTAGTTGATGGTTCGTTAAGTCCGTGGTTCGTGGGGTTGTGGTTCGTGGTTCGTTAGTTGATGGTTCGTTAAGTCCATGGTTCATGGGGTTGTGGTTCGCGGTTCGTGAGTTGATGGTTCGTTAAGTTCGTGGTTTGTTAAGTTCGTTGTTCGTGAGTTTGTGGTTCGTTAGTTGATGGTTCGTTAAGTCCGTGGTTCGTGGGGTTGTGGTTCGTGGTTCGTTAGTTGATGGTTCGTTAAGTCCATGGTTCGTAGGGGTTGTGGTTCGCGGTTCGTGAGTTGAGGGTTCGGTAAGTCCGTGGTTCGTAGGGGTTGTGGTTCGTGGTTCGTTAGTTGATAGTTCGGTAAGTCCGTGGTTCGTGGGGTTGTGGTTCGCGGTTCGTGAGTTGAGGGTTCGTTAAGTCCGTGGTTCGTGGGGTTGTGGTTCGTGGTTCGTTAGTTGATGGTCGGTAAGTCCGTGGTTCGTGGTTTGTTAAGTCCGTTGTTCTTGGGGTTGTGGTTTATTAAGTTTGTAGTTTGTTAAGTGCGTGGTTCGAGAGGTCGTGGGCAAGGGCAGAAAACCTAGGAGGCACGGGCAGAAACCTAGGAAGCAAAGGCTGAAAAACACTCGTACTGACTAAGGCTTCCAGGTGTATTTGATTGTCGCCCTATTTTTGTCTGTATATCCTAATATATCACTTTCATTTAATCTATCGATAAACGTTTCAAAGTCATTTTCTGTTGTTACTAACAAGGGTTTGTCTAATCCTGTCGCGTTATTTGAGCTTGTGTGTGAAAGTAACGCAGCCAAATAGAACTGACCTCTGAGGCAATACCGGATGTGTTACTAAAAAGATTTTGACGTATGATGGCAATTTTATGAGTTTACCCCCTGATCATTTTTTAGGGATACGCCCATGAAATCGGTAAAAATCGTAAATTTAGCACGTAGGCATACCTAAAAACTTTATTTTAGACATCCCCACGCCAAAAATTTACTTAAAAATCACTTTTGAAATTGTAACCCCCCTTACCATTTTTTAGGGTTGCGCCCCTGAAATCGATAAAAAATTGAAATATAACCTCAAGGCATACCCCAAGCTTTATTTTATACATCCCCATAACAAAGATTTACATTAAAAACCACTTTTAGGATTTTACCCCCTTACCATTTTTTTAGGGTTACGCCACTGTAATCGATAAAACTCGTAAATTTAGCACGCAGGCTTACCTAAAACTGTATTTTAGACATCCCCACACCAAAAATTAACTTAAAAATCTTTTGAAAATGTAACCCCCTTACCATTTTTGAGGTTAGGGTCCCTGAAATCGATAAAAAATTGAAATATAACCTCATAGTTTTTTGTTGATTTTTTTATGGAGTTTTATATGTAGGGTGTCAAAAAATATGTTTGGGGTATACCTTGAGGTTATATTTCAATTTTTTATCGATTTCAGGGGCGTAACCTTCAAAAATGGTAAGGGGGGTTACATTTTCAAAAGTGATTTTAAGTTAATTTTTGGTGTGGGGATGTCTAAAATAAAGTTTTAGGTAAGCCTGCGTGCTATATTTACGATTTTTATCGATTTCAGTGGCGTAACCCTAAAAAAATGGTAAGGGGGTAAAATCCTAAAAGTGGTTTTTAATGTAAATCTTTGTTATGGGGATGTCTAAAATAAAGTTTGGGGTATGCCTTGAGGTTATATTTCAATTTTTTATCGATTTCAGGGGCGCAACCCTAAAAAATGGTAAGGGGGGTTACAATTTCAAAAGTGATTTTTAAGTAAATTTTTGGCGTGGGGATGTCTAAAATAAAGTTTTAGGTATGCCTACGTGCTAAATTTACGATTTTTACCGATTTCATGGGCGTATCCCTAAAAAATGATCAGGGGGTAACTCATAAAATTGCCATCATACGTCAAAATCTTTTTAGTAACACATCCGGTATTGCCTCAGAGGTCAGTTCTATTTGGCTGCGTTACTTTCACACACAAGCTCAAATAACGCGACAGGATTAGACAAACCCTTGTTAGTTAACAACAGAAATGACTTTGAAACGTTTATCGATAGATTAAATGAAAGTGATATATTAGGTTATACAGACAAAAATAGGGCGACAATCAAATACACCTTGGAAGCCTTAGTCAGTACGAGTGTTTTTCAGCCTTTGCTTCCTAGGTTTCTGCCCTTGCCTCCTAGGTTTCTGCCCTTGCCCACGACCTCTCGAACCACGCACTTAACAAACTACAAACTTAATAAACACAACCCCACGAACAACGGACTTAACAAACCACGAACCACGGACTTACCGAACCATCAACTAACGAACCACGAACCACAACCCCACGAACCACGGACTTAACGAACCCTCAACTCACGAACCGCGAACCACAACCCCACGAACCACGGACTTACCGAACTATCAACTAACGAACCACGAACCACAACCCCACGAACCACGGACTTAACGAACCCTCAACTCACGAACCGCGAACCACAACCCCTACGAACCATGGACTTAACGAACCATCAACTAACGAACCACGAACCACAACCCCACGAACCACGGACTTAACGAACCATCAACTAACGAACCACAAACTCACGAACAACGAACTTAACAAACCACAAACTTAACGAACCATCAACTCACGAACCGCGAACCACAACCCCCACGAACCATGGACTTAACGAACCATCAACTAACGAACCACGAACCACAACCCCACGAACCACGGACTTAACGAACCCATCAACTAACGAACCACGAACCATGGACTTAACGAAACATAGACTTCACGAACCATGGACTTAACGAACCACGACGAACCACGAACCAAGGACTTAACGAACCACGAACCATGGACTTAACGAACCATCAACTCATGAACCACAACCCCACGAACCACGGACTTAACGAACCACGAACCACGGACTTAACGAACCATCAACTAACGAACCACGAACCACAACCCCACGAACCACGGACTTAACGAACCATCACCCTCGTACACCCCAAGTTAATGCGCATCTCTTTATTCTGTATTTTCTCCAGCCTGTCAATTTATACATTATTAATAACAAACGCCTAACAAGAAACACCGGGCACTCTTACCTTCTAATAACTTGAAGTTAACACTTATGTTAAAGACATTATAGTATTCCTAGGTGAGGGGTAATTATCATTCTCAGGAGATATAGCGACTAGCGACCAGGGATAAGACAAGTGGACACAGTAGATGTCGAATAGATATGTCACTTAACAATGACCCATCTGATAAGACATGATAATTTAATCAAGTTTCAACATTAACGTAAATATACTAACGGTGCCCATGTTTTCTATAAGAGAAGACGGTGATTATAATTTGTCACCTTTTTTAAAACTGTTTAAAACGTTTAGTAGATGATGATAACATATGTACAAACATATAGCAAAATATAAAAACCATGGTTTTAGTCAAACAAATAATGTCTTTTTTTTTATTTACACATATATTTATAGAGAAAGAGAGGGGGAAACGCGCGAAAATTAACGATAAGTGGGAGAAATTGAAAATCGAATACTGAAATGTAAGCATTATAACAACTGGTTCCGTCAAATTAACCAAAAAGCACACGCAATAGTGGCACTGTTAACATGCTACTAAGATTATAATTAAAAACAAACGATAATATGCCGACAGAATGATAACCGTATTAGAAAAGGCATACCCGCGTTATTTCCCTCACCATTGACCCGCTAGGTGGATTGTATCAGGGGCCGAATCGATTTAAAGTAACCCATGCATCAGACTCGACAGCACTTCAAGTTGAAAATGAGGTCAGTTATCACGATAACAGTAATCCTCTTCTCTGATTAGTTAATCCAGAGGTCAGTCATTTCGTTGATGGGTGTCCGATAGAAATCTTCTTCTCTGATTGGTTAACCTAGATATTAGTCGAGGGTGGAATAGTATCGTCCAAATTTTATTTACCAGATTATATTTAAACTAGTCGGATGTGAGACTTCGTGTTATAAGCGCGCTTGATTCACGGACGTTTATTTTCATAGTACTGTTCAGTCTAGCGGTCTGTGTTGTAGTGGAATATTTTACGGTGTAAGTTGAATTTTTTTTCTGTTTTTCTCTTAGCTCATAACGATGGGATAGGTTATCATTAAAGGAATTTCAGTTGTATTAATGGTGATGTGTATAAAGTACGTCTGTTAAGCCTTGTCGAGTGTATTATTCCTTCGTTTTTCATATGTTTATCTTATTGGTTCTTTAAAAAGTAGATATTTCAAGTCTTTTTGTAATTGATATTCAATGTTAATAATGTGTTACACTGGCGGTAAGGTAAAAATACGAATGAAGGCGGAACGCTAGGCGAGGTAAAGAGAGAGAGAGAGAGAGAGAGAGGAAGAAAGGTGGAATGGTAGGAGAGAAGTCTAGTAGGGGTTAGAAGAGCGAGAGAGAGAGAGAGAGAGAGAGAGAGAGAGAGAGAGAGCGAGAGAAGCCTATGAGAAAGAAGGCGAGATGCTATGTATTAATGGTGAGAATAAACAAGTGTTACAATAGGAGGGACGCTAAAAATATGAGGGAGGGCGGGGAGCTAAAGGGAGAGGCGGGGGGTGGACTGATAGGTTAGAAGTCTAAGAGAGGATAGGGGAGAAAGCGAGAGAGAGAGAGAGAGAGAGAAGGAAGGCACGATGATAGGGATAAATGGAGAGAATGAGTAAGTGTTTCAATGGAGGGAAATCTAGGCTGGAATAGTAGAGAGAGAGAGAGAGAGAGAGAGAAAGAGAGAGAGAGAGAGAGATAGCGAACCACTAACACCGAGGAACATATTTACACTACCAGCTTAGACTAACCAGTAATCTCTAACTGTTTCACCCTTATGCTTCATTTACGGTACAACGTTAAGCAGACATCCAACTACATAGCTATAAATATTTTCTAACGTCTACCTGGCGCGATAGCGTCCCACCGAATCGAGATAATCCCCGATCCGATAGCACGCTGTCCGAACCACTCGAGCTAATCTGAAGGGGTCACCCGCTGACACGCGATCCGCCGCGAGGTCACCACGCGCCCGCCGCACGAGGGGTCACGCCGCCGCACGACCGATTAACTCCCCTTGTCTCTCGTGTACATTAGGCGCTAAAGGCGCCTCTTATATATCTTTGTTAATTTACGCCTAAATAATATCCAAATCCTTCCTGCTATACTACTGCCAGTTATAGACATATATCGTACCGTCAGTCATAGACAGATGCCGTACCGTCAGTTATAGACATATATCGTACCCTCAATCATAGACAGATGTCGTACCGTAGGTCATAGACAGCTGTTGCACCGTCAGTCATAGACAGATGTCCTACCGTCAGTCATAGACAGCTGTTGTTGTATTGCCAGTTATAGACAGATGTAACGTCATTCATAAACGATTGTTTCACCGCTAGTCATAAACAGCTGTTGTATCGCTAGTCAAAGACAGCTGTTGCATCGTTAGTCTTAGACAGCCGTTATACCGTTAGTCAGATGCACCTGTTACCTTCAGTCATATAGTGCTTCCATAGGTATTTCCTGCACCATTAACTACTCTCTTTACGAAACCAGCTTTCCCATCAGTACACCAAATAGTAATACACTCCACGTGTTGAATGGCATGTCTAAACAATGTTACATTATATGACAAATCAAACTTTATTTGTTTACGGTGCTCATGTGACTAAACATGTGTTCTGAAGACATTAATTTTCGCTACTTCAAATATTTACATTAACTCATTTCTTTTGTATCAATTCTTTTTATTTCATTTGTCCCATTTGTTGTTTGTCACCGGTATCTTAGTTCCTTTGTTCACTAACGTTATTCCAGAAACATAACATAAGTTATTCTTTTTTATGTTATATATTCAAAGTTATAACAAAAAGGGTATCATAAATTGATACATTTACACTGCAAAATTGAATCTTGCACCCCCCCCCCCCAAAAAAAAAAAAAACCTTTCAAATTAGCCATTTAAAAAAATATTTTTATTGCTAGCATTGACTACAAAAATAGCATCTATACTTAAGATAATTATACTCGAGATATTTATGCTCATGATATTTATACTCAAGATATTTATACTCAAGATATTTATACTCAAGATATTTATGCTCATGATATTTATGCTCATGATATTTATACTTAAGATAATTATACTCAAGATAATTATACTCGAGATATTTATACTCAAGATATTTATGCTCATGATATTTATACTTAAGATAATTATACTCAAGATAATTATACTCAAGATAATTATACTCGAGATATTTATACTCAAGATATTTATGCTCATGATATTTATACTTAAGATAATTATACTCAAGATAATTATACTCAAGATAATTATACTCGAGATATTTATACTCAAGATATTTATGCTCATGATATATATACTTAAGATAATTATACTCAAGATAATTATACTCAAGATATTTATACTCAAGATATTTATACTCAAGATATTTATACTCAAGATATTTATACTCAAGATAATTATACTCAAGATATTTATACTCAAGATATTTATACTCCAGATATTTATATACTCAAGATATTTATACTAAATAAATTTATACTCAAGATATTTATACTCAAGATATTTATACTAAATAAATTTATACTCAAGATATTTATACTCAAGATATTTATACTAAATAAATTTATACTCAAGATATTTATACTCAAGATATTTATACTAAATAAATTTATACTCAAGATATTTATACTCCAGATATTTGTACTCAAGATATTTATACTCAAGATATTTATACTCAAGATATTTATACTCAAGATATTTGTACTCAAGATATTTATACTCAAGATATTTATACTCAAGATATTTATACTCAAGATATTTACTTTAAGGAAAACATTTTATGTTCTGTGCATGGTGTAAAAAAGTAAAACCACTTTAATAATAAATCAATTTAAAGAATGAGGGAAATGTATAAGCATCAGGACATCCTCATCCATAAAAGATGCAATATTTCCAAGATTACAACTAAGGTGCCAATTTCGAATGAAAATGAACAGTTGTGAAAAGATCACCAAAAACGGTCACTGGTCGTTACACCAAGTAGCATCTTATATAAGAAGAACATTGTTTCTCAACTTCACGCAGTCCCTAGCCATACTTAAGACTTCCCTAGGTCTGGTCACAACTTCAATCTCTGTTTCAACTGATTCTCGAGGTAGTGCACTAGGTCAGTGTCTATTTCGCCTTTCTTCCAGACACTGATCAATTTACGAAATATGTGTTTCTTGTTTAACTTGTTCAAAATCTCTTCTGATCTACTCAGATCCATCTTCTGACTGTTATCATTGCGTGTATCTTCTCCTAAATGCACATTTTGATCAGTTCTTATGTTGCTTGGCCTAAATATTCAGAGAATTACCATTAGGAGTTGGAGCCACAGTAGCTGAGTGGTAAATGATCTAGACTACTAAGGACAGAGAACCGATTCTAGTTGACGGCTTCCAGGTCAACCCAGCCTGAAGAGGGTACGAAAATGTTTCTGGGAAAGAAAAATAGCACTGGCATGTTACCTACCTCCCTCCCTCTAAAATAATAATAACAATAATAAGGTACCGAAAATGTATTTATTTTTAAATGTGGACTCGTAAATTGGCAGGGCTCTTCTTTTCTATCTTCTTTTTCCTTTATTATATCATTTACTTAATACTCGTTATCCATCTATACCATTTCTCTTTAACCTAATTAGGTCAAGAAAGGACACGGTTAACGTTTCCCTGGCTGTCTTGAGCTTTAGAAAGTCTCTGCTCGTTTTTTTTCGCGTTCACCGTTCACCGTTAAGTGGGTGTTTGTGTCGCTAGTGTACGGCGGTGCAGCGATATCTGCGCCTTTCGGCCTGAACATCCGTTTCCGGCATGGATGAGTAGATTTACTTAACAATGTGTGCCCGGGCAGCGACCATTTGGCCTTTTCTTTTCGACTTTAAACTCTCTAGGGTTCTTTAACGTGCGCGAGTGCACACATGACTTCTTTTTTTCGAAGTTTTCCGAGAGGGCTAGATATCTGATCTCACTGCTCAGAGACCGGGGGAGTACGTCACGAGCAAACCACGTGTTCGATCTTTGAACAATTCCACAACCTATGGTGGGGCTTGAACCCGTGACCTTCATGTCTAGAGACCGCCGAGACCTTCATGTCCTTACCTTTCGATCACCCAATCTCTAGCTTAAGTAGTAAATCAATATTTGATCGCAGAGAGAGGGAAATCAATATATTTCTGCCAAAGGTAATCTGTAAACTGGAACATCTAATATTATATAGCTAGTTCCAACTGTGATATTACAATCCGAGTACAACAAATAAGATATTTTAGGATTATATCAAGACATCTATTTCTATGCCAGCTAAACACAAATGATAAATAGCATCGTCATACCAACTTTATGCTATGAAAGTCAAAAAACAAAGGAAAATCACTAATTCAGACAATTCGAGCAGCACAAGAACGACAAATGATATAAACCACGACACTTTTTAGGTATCAGTGAAAAGAGAAAAGAGGAAGAAAGATCAAGACATAACAAAGTCAAAGTCATCTTAGAAAGAAACATGCACAGGATAAGAAACGATTAGAGGCAAATATTCAAACTGACTATGATGCTATCATAAGGTGGAATGGGAAATCGGTTATAGAGTAGACCATCTATTGGTAGACTGGGAAGTCAGTCATAGAGTGGACCATCTATTCGTAGACTGGGAAGTCAGTAATAGAGTGGACCATCTATTGGTAGACTGGGAAGTCAGTCATATAGTGGACCATCTATTCGTAGACTGGGAAGTCAGTCATAGAGTGGACCATCTATTGGTAGACTGGGAAGTCAGTCATAGAGTGGACCACCTATTGGTAGACTGGGAAGTCAGTCATAGAGTGGACCACCTATTGGTAGACTGGGAAGTCGGTTATAGAGTAGACCACCTATTGGTAGACAGGGAAGTCAGTCATAGAGTGGACCACCTATTGGTAGACTGGGAAGTCAGTCATAGAGTGGACCATCTATTGGTAGACTGGGAAGTCGGTTATAGAGTGGGCCATCTATTGGTAGATTGGGAAGTCGGTTATAGAGTGGACCACCTATTGGTAGACTGGGAAGTCGGTTATAGAGTAGACCACCTATTGGTAGACTGGGAAGTCGGTTATAGAGTAGACCACCTATTGGTAGACTGGGAAGTCGGTTATAGAGTGGACCACCTATTGGTAGACTGAGAAGTCGGTTATAGAGTGGACCACCTATTGGTAGACTGGGAAGTCAGTCATAGAGTGGACCATCTATTGGTAGACTGGGAAGTCGGCAATAGAGTGGACCACCTAATGGTAGACTGGGAAGTCGGTTATAGAGCGTACAGCCCATTAACTCAAGAAGCTGTCTAGAATCTCGTTCCGTGGTAGTCAACCTTTCTTGAGGAGACGACACATGATCGACTGTAATTGTGAGAAACATGTTTCGCTATACAGGCTGCTCTAGCTGCCAGAGCTGGTGTCCGACCAGTCTATTATTTGTTTCACAAAAATAAAGGCCACTTTTAATTAAACATGTCAATAATGTTAACTTTTTGCCGTACAACAATCTAGGTTGCCGTCTCATTGGACTGGCCTCACAATCTCAAGCATTAATCTTCACAATTGACATTGGCCTGAAAACGTTAATCAGACTGTGATAAGGCTCTTACACTGACACATTATACGATTCCATGCGGGGATGAACTTAAATGACCAAGCGGGGAAGTTAGGTCAGTGTCGATTGGAGAGGGGTGGAATGGGGTCGGAGTGATCGTAAATGCGTTATAGAAAACTAAATTATAGAAAAACCCATTTCAATTATGCAGAAACTTCCTATGAATGTGTACGTATGCGTATGCGTGTGTATGCCTCAGATAAAGAGAAAGAAAATAAACTGGGGGCTGGTATAAGGTAAGTGTTAATCGTAGTGCGCTCTGATTTCCCAAAACCAAATATCGCGGATTCGTTACATACAAAAGAGCATTTTTAAAATGAGACAAGTTGTAATAGTTAATTATTGTATTTGAATCCTAACTGGTTCCATCTTCCTCACTGTAAATCTAATTCAAAATAGTTTTAATTCCTATACTTTGACTCAATTCAAATTAGTTTCTATTCCATCAACTGAATTGAATAATTGAATTCCACCACCCAACCATCAGCACAGATTAGTTTCATTTTAATTACTTATCTTGAACTTAAAGTATATGTCCTAATCTACCCCACCACCAGTCTCTCCAGTGATGGGGATAATGCCGCAAAGATAGATTTCATATAAAACTGATTCATCTCTTTACTTCATCTATCCAACTAAAACTGATTCATCTATCCAACTAAAACTGATTCATCTCTTTACTTTACCTTTCCTTCTAAAACTGATTCATCTCTTTACTTTACCTTTCCTACTAAAACTAATTTATCTCTTTCCTTCATCTATCCAACTAAAACTGATTCATCTCATTACTTCATCTATCCAACTAAAACTGATTCATCTCTTTACTTCATCTATCTACCTAAAATTGATTCATCTCTTTACTTCATCTATCCAACTAAAACTGATTCATCTCTTTACTTCATCTATCTACCTAAAATTGATTCATCTCTTTATTTCATCTATCCAACTAAAACTGATTCATCTCTTTACTTTACCTTTCCTACTAAAACTAATTCATCTCTTTCCTTCATCTATCCAACAAAAACTGATTCATCTCATTACTTCATCTATCCAACTAAAACTGATTCATCTCTTTACTTCACATATCCAGCTAAAACTGATTCATCTCTTTACTTCACCTATCCTACTAAAACTAATTCATCTCATTACTTCATCTATCCAACTAAAACTAATTCATCTCATTACTTCATCTATCCAACTAAAACTAATTCATCTCATTACTTCATCTATCCTACTAAAACTGATTCATCTCTTTACTTCACCTATCCTACTAAAACTAATTCATCTCATTACTTCACCTATCCTACTAAAACTAATTCATCTCATTACTTCATCTATCCTACTAAAACTAATTCATCTCATTACTTCATCTATCCAACTAAAACTTATTCATCTCCTTACTTCACCTATCCAACTAAAACTGATTCATCTTTTTACTTCACCTATCCAACTAAAACTGATTCATCTTTTTACTTCATCTCATCATCATCATCAAGTGCCGTGCCTACTGGCGTAGATGATCATGTCTCTCCAGAATTTTCGATCTCGACAGCTATTTATCATTTCTGTTGTTGACTTTCTGCCAAGCCATTCTCTTAAGCTGTCTGTTATTATTTCTCTTTGCTTCCCTCTATCTCTTCGTTCCTCAATTGTTCCAGTTGTTACAATATATTCCAGTTGTTCTCTTCTCATCACATGGCCAAAAAATGATCATTGTCTCTTCCTAATATTAGAAATTAGTTCTCTTTTGCTTTGACCTCTTTCAGAACTTTTTCATTACTCTTCTTAGCTGTCCATGGTACTCTCAACATTCTTCTGTAAAACCACATTTCTACAGACTCCAGTTATTTTCTTGTCTGTTGTCCTATTGTCCATGATTCGCATCCATATGTTAAGACTGGCTCTATATAACATTTTAAAAATCTTTTTCTTGTTTCTATTGTCAAAAATGGATTGCATAGTATCTTTCTCATTTTTTGGAAAGCTGCTTTTACTTCATCTATCCAACTGAAACTGATTCATCTTTTTACTTTATCCAACTTAAACTGATTCATCTTTTTACTGTATCCATCTGAAACTGATTCATCTTTTTACTTTATCCAACTTAAACTGATTCATCTTTTTACTTTATTCAACTTAAACTGATTCATCTTTTTTACTTTATCCAACTTAAACTGATTCATCTTTTTACTTGATCCAACTAAAATGATTAATCTTTTTACTTCATCTATTAAACTAAAATTGATGTATCCTTTTACTTCATATATCCAACTGAAACTGATTCATCTTTTCACTTCATCTATCCAACTAAAACTGATTCCTCTCTTTACTTCACCTATCCAACTAAAACTGATTAATCTTTTCACTTCATCTATCCAACTAAAACTGATTCCTCTCTTTACTTCATCTATCCAACTAAAACTGATTCATCTTTTCACTTCATCTATCCAACTAAAAGATTCCTCTCTTTACTTCATCTATCCAACTAAAACTGATTCATCTTTTCACTTCATCTATCCAACTAAAACTGATTCCTCTCTTTACTTCATCTATCCAACTAAAAACTGATTCATCTCCACAATTCAAAAATCAATTCTTCTTCTTCCTTTCAAATGCGTATGGAGCACGGGTCTTCAACAAACACAATCTGTTCTGTTTCTTGCCATTTAAAAAGAAAATCATTCCATATCTACCCCATCATCTTCATCTCTGCTTCCATCTGTTTTTTTTCCAGAATATTTTGGTCTTCCTCTTTGTCTTTTCCCCTGACGATTCAAATAAAAGGGTCCGTCGTGTAATACTCGCAGTTGGCTTCCGTAGTATGTGTTCTATCCAGCGCCATCGTCTTCTTTGTATATCTTTGGCTCTTTGTATTTGGCTGGTACTTTCCCACAGTTCTAAGTTAGTGATTTTGTCCTGCCATCTCCTTCCTTCTATTCTGCGCAAGAATCCATTAATGAAGGTCTGCATCTTCGTATTTATCATTTTGCTTGTTTTCCATGTTTCACAACTATATAATAGGACTGATTTAACATTGAAGTTGAACATTTTTATTTTTGTATTTACCTAATTTCTTTGGATGTCCATATGTGTCCTAGTGCAAGCAAGACTCCACATGCTTTTTTATCCCTTATTTTTGTTTCATTCTCTGTTCCTCCTTTGTCTATATTACTGCGCAGATCTAGGATGCTGCTATCTGGGCAGTGAAAGTCAATTCTCCAACCAAAAGTGATTCAATTAAACGATCCTAGCTTCAACTCTCCAATAAAATTCCATGCATCTCCATGGCCACGATCTCAACTCTACAGACTTGGCTCCAACTACAGAATTACATAAACGTCATGCGTGTTCATTTTCCACATTTATTTTACAGAAAGAATAACACAAAGATCTTGCCATTTCGTTTTAAGTTTCGTCTTAATTAAGCTAGGAAAGCTTACCTTTGTGAATATCAGTTACTTCTAAACATAATTTTTGCGGTGCTGTAGCAGTTTGTTCACTCATTTGCTGGCATGTTGTTGCATTTCAATTGAGTTATTGAGTTATTTGCGGGTCATCATCATTGCACTCCGAACATGTCTATATGTACGCAGATCCCCTCCTCAGAAAGTCCCGCAGTGTCCAGCGACTGACGACTCCAGTTCTATGTTGGTTGAAAAGTCTTCTTACACGGCCACTAAGTTTCTCATTTCTGGCTGTGCCCATCTTAACTCCCATATCCATCATCCGAAGAAGTGACGTGGATCTGTGTCGAAGTCCCGTGCTATTCCCACATCTCGGAGAGCATTGATGATGTCCGCCCGATCCATTGGTTGTCCGTACTGTGCGACAGCGCAGCTAGTCAACCTGTCCGCTCTTTCATTTCCCCGTACTCCCGCATGACCAGGGACATAGACACAAATTCAATGTTCAAATATTGTTAATTTTTTTTCTCGTTGGCCGCGTCTATGAGGTTCAAATAGACTCTCAATAATGGGATGTAGTAGATTTTGTTATGGGAATGTAGGGCGGCCTTGCATGCTACCGACTATATCACCCATACAAGTACCAATGGTTTTTTTTGTGGAAAATATGAGCTCATTAAACCATATTTCCCAGTTGATAATGCGCGTTCGAGTATTTTAAATTTCCTACTTACTTAAAAAGCCATTTTTAAAAATCAGCTTACAAAAAAAAAAAAAACCCAATAAAAACGCAGCGGGAAGAGGAAGATTTCTTCTTGTCACAGCAACTTATACAACCTCTCACAGTCGCTTTTAAGGTCATCTAATTTACGACGATCTAGTGTGTTTCCTGAGAAAGAATCACAACCCTGGCCTAATGCTGACATGATACAGCATGTTCCAATAGTAAATGAATATGGATACTTCACGAAGCGTAACGTGTTTTTATTTTCTTTTTGTTACGGAATCCTACCTCAAGAGATAGGAAGTTGGAAACAATAGCAGAACTGATATGTTCAAATCGATCATTCCAGGAGCCAAGAGATTTACGGTTGTTGCAACAGAGATCGCTCTCTAAATCTAAACAAGATCTCACATTTACCTCACCGTGGGCTTCCAAAAAGTCTTCATCAAGAGAGAGAACCAGGTGGTTTAAAGGTAAGACGTTGGCTTGTGGACAGAAAAGTTCTGGGTTCGAATCCCATCACAGGTTGAGGAAAGTTTGCTCCTCGAATCCGTGGTTTCTTCATGGCTTTACCCTCCCCAAGTCTCTGGATAGTGAGATCCCATGTCTATTCCTCTTGGGTAGTGAGATCTCATGTCTATTCCTCTTGGATAGTGAGATCCCATGTCTATTCCTCTTGGATAGTGAGATCCCATGTCTATTCCTCTTGGATAGTGAGATCCCATGTCTATTCCTCTTGGATAGTGAGATCTCATGTCTATTCCTCTTGGACAATGAGATCCCATGTCTAATCCTCTTGGATAATGAGATCCCATGTCTATTCCTCTTGGATAGTGAGATCTCATGTCTATTCCTTTTGGACAATGAGAGATCCCATGTCTATTCCTCTTGGATAGTGAGATCCCATGTCTATTCCTCTTGGACAATGAGATCCCATGTCCATTCCTCTTGGGTAGTGAGATCTCATATCTATTCCTCTTGAATAACGGTGAGAAACAAAAGGTTCCGCTTGCACTCCAAGCTTTTTTTAAAAAAAAAAACCCTTGGCAGTTAAAAAGTCGAAAAGGGGTTGCCCGGGAAACAATTCTAAAAATATAAATCTATCCATGTAAAAGACGGATGTATCGGGACGAGAGGCGCGGATATTGCGGCTTGTTGTAAATCAGCGACACAACGCATACACGACCAACTAACGGATGCACGCTAAGAAGGAAAGTCTTTGTCAAGAGAACCAGACCAACAATGTGAGAGTCGCCGTAGCTCCTGCAGTGGTTGCGTATGTAGATATAAACATTGCAGTAACGTCACAAAAACGGATGTCTTTACAGTTTTCTGTGCCTTTAGCCTGTTACCTCTTATTTCCTCAATCTGTTTCCCCACAATATCTCGTGAATTATTACTCTTTGTTTCACACATTACTGGTTTTTGTTTCTTTGGTATGTTTTGAGTCTTAATTAATTCTCATTAGTTCTTTAGACATAGAAGTGAGAAAGATAGGTCATCGGTTATGTATAGAACCAATTCAGACCTATGGAAGCGAATCATGGACAGTAGACAAAGAAATGAAAAGACGATTAGAGGCCACAGAGATGGGATTTCTCAGAAGAATGTTGAAAGTTCACTGGACAGCTAAAAAGACCAATGAAGAAATTCTCAAAGAGGCCAACACAAAAAGGGAGTTCCTAAAAAACATCAAATAAAAACAATCAATATTTTTCGGGCACATCATGAGAAGAGGAAAGTTGCAATACTTGGTTACAACTGGCAAAATAAAAGGAAAGAGAGATCGTGGACGACAAAGAAACAAAATACTGGATAGCTTGGTGTCATGGCATGGAAAACAGTCAACAACAGAACTGATACGATGCACTGTAGATAGAAGATTGTGGAAGGGCATGTTCGCCTACGCCAACCGGTGCGACACATGATGATGATGAGTTCTTTAGACAAGCAGTCTCAATTTCTTTAGTTTTGCGAAATGAACGGTTACAAAAAGTCACGTTTCTTCACCGCATTTTTCATTCTCTGTTTTTAGTAATAAATATTGGCATCCATTTCTTCAAATACAAAATATTTTTGGTATTTTCAGGAATTTACGTCAGCGGACAAGGAGGCTGCGAGATCAATGGAACCTGAGAGAGAAGTGCCTACAGAAAATACCTCCAGATTTGATGTTGGGGCAATTCTCTGTGAGAAGTACAACGAGTGGTCCAAATGGTCTGGGTGCAGCCGGAAGTGCGAGCAGACTAGAGTGCGCAAGTGCAGAATACCGGAGGAATGTGGGACCAGCTGGGTCAAGGAGAAACGAACGTGCACGAGAGAGAAAGGAGCGTGCAGTTCTCTGTCTTATAAGGTGAATAGTTTCGTTTATTGTACCCATGTGGCATCACGATCGCCGTCATCATCATCGACATCATCATCATCAGTGACCTTTCAGATCCCATAAGGCGCATGCGCAATCACCTTGCGGTGTTGAGATATATTACATGCCCATAAGGGCTTGTCCTTTCAACATTTAGTAACTTAATATGCTTTTTTGGGGAGGGTGTGGAAGTGGGTGTTTACATTTTTCTCCACTTGGGTCCTACCTTTACGTTTTCCTGACATTTTTAGCCACATTACCTAATATCAGTAATTATTCCAGGCTTAAAATATTAAGTTTGTTTTCTGTGACTGTCTCCGGGTTTTCTTTTTTTTTTTCCCACATGTTGATTATTTTTGCTCATTTGAGCCTATTAGAGGTAGATCTAATATTTCACAATTTAATTTATTAAATGTTTCTGGTATAGAAGATCTGCCCTTGGAAATAACATATTTCGCTATACATTTTAGTTAGCCCTATGTCTTACTCTGCTTTGTGTAATCATTAGGTTGACGCGACAGAATTCTTGTTCACGATCTGTAATAATTCCTCCTTCCTGAGAGCATATACTCGTGAGCGATTCGAATGTTTTGTTTGTCTCTTCTGATATTGACATTTTTCTATCACCGACCCATTTCTTCTTTGTCATCCTCTCAATCTTCTACCTGTCTCTTTAACTATGAAGACTTTTGTTACGTCATATAGTGTAACTTATCAGCATAACAACCTCTTCCTTTACCGATACGAGCAACTTTTTTTCCTTGACGACATACACTGTTTGTGGTATTTATTTTTCGGACTTTCCCTGGAGTAATGTGTTCATTGTAATGGTTGTCAGATGTATACCTATGTTTCATAGATTATACCAAAGCATTTGACAAAGTAAAGCACCCAGAAATAATCAAAATTTTAGAAAGCATAAACGTAGACAGCAAAGATCTAAGAATAATAAAGAACATGCACTGGCAACAAACAGCGGCCATAAGAACTGGAAACCAATTGGGAATGTTTCTAGAAATAAAACAGGGTGTTAGACAAGGTTGTGTGCAGTCCCCAGATTTGTTTAATATTTATAGTGAAATTATTTTAAGATCCATAAGGGGCATGCCTGGAATAACAGTTGGAGGTCATAATATAAATAATCTAAGGTATGCTGATGATACAGTATTTATTAATCGCTAAGAGTGAAAATCGGTTACAAGAAATGTTGGACATTATAATGAAAGAAAGCAAAAATAAAGGACTCAGCCTTAATAGCAAAAAGACAGAAGTAATGGTAACAACAAAGAAAAAGACATCACCTCAGTGCAAAATAAAAGACAAATGGAACAATATTAAAGCAGGTAAATGAATTTAAATATTTGGGAACTTTGTTAACCTCAGACGGAAGATGTACATTTATAGGTGAGATGCAGAATGGCTCAGGCAAAAGCAGCTTTCCAGAAAATGAGGAAGATACTATGCAATCCATTTTTGACGATAGAAACAAGAAAAAGAGTTCTAAAATTTTACTTAAAGCCAGTCTTAACATATGGATATGAATCATGGACAATAGGATAACAGTCAAGAAAATCACTGGAGTCTGTAGAAATGTGGTTTTACAGAAGAATGTTGAGAATACCATGGACAGCTAAGAAGAGTAATGAAAATGTTCTGAAAGAGTCAAAGCAAAAAGAGAGCTAATTTCCAATATTAGGAAGAAACAATCATCATTTTTTGGCCATGTAATGAGAAGAGAAAAACTGGAATATATTGTTATCATCATTGAGTGCCGTTTTCGCATTGAAGGTTGGCTACCATGGAGTCCTATTTATATGAGCTTATTTATATTCGAGCTATGGACCAAGCAATGTTTACATTGAACAACACGATAAATGTTATTGCTGCGAGTTGGCAGATTTTTGAAAATGTTTTCAAGGGTTTGAACATAAATGTTTGTTCACAGTTCGTTAACCTTCGCTAAAGATAAAGTCGTTAATTGGATGGCTTCGTTTCAGACATTTTTGACGTTGGTAGCTAAGGACCTAACTTGTGCAAACGGATGACATTGGCAAGGATCATTTTGAATCTATGAAGTGGGCTCATTGTGTGTTTAACTCAAACGCATATGTGCTTTTTAACCAAAGACCTTTTTTTGGGGACTCAATGAAGATATCCCCGATGGAAGAATAAATTGTACTATTAGTCCCATAAATGATTCGCTTCCAGAGGTTTATGATGTAAACAAAGCAGTTTTGTCATTGCAAGTGATTAATGTCCACACCTATAATTGGTCAGGATTGTGTAGCAGCAGCAGCTTTATAGCGAACACAGAAAACATCACAGAATTGTGCTGTTCTGAAACAGCATTGCCATGCTACCCTAGAATTGCCTTTAATGGGATTACTGTGACCACAAACCACTCTCCATGTGTGTGCCACATATTTACACCCCAGAAAGAAATACTGAATATAACAACACCATGTGCCGTCTGTGATATTAATGACCACAGACCAGGAGCCTCCAGTATGATTGATACAACTGTTGCACCAAGCACTTCATCAGCAGAGAATCTATGGAATCTTAATCTATGGAATGTTAATCTGACATTGTTCTTGAATGATGTCCAAGTTAATGAGACATCAGAATCGTGTGGCAGCAGCCACAAGAAGGGAGCGGAGAACATCAAGTTCTGCTGCTATAAAGGAGACTTGCCTTGCTATCCCAGAATTGCCTTAAATGGAATCACTGTAGTTGGAAACTTCTCCTCTTGTGTAAACTACACATTCACATCTAAGAGTGAATCAGTGAAGGTCACAAAATCATATTCTCTCTGTGGTTTTACTAACTACAGGTCATGTGGCTTCTGTTGGATTGAAAATGACAAATTACCACCACTGTGTGTCTATATGTTTGGAATTGGAGTCATCAATGACGGCTTAACATCTTCAAGTGCTATGACGATCATCATTTTCGGGAGGACGTGAACTCCCATGGTATATGGTGGATAGGCGGCAGGAACCATTGAAGGCTATGTCTGAAAAGTGTTCCTTCTTGCAGTTTCCTCATATTCCAAGTCCGGCTTGTTGCAGGAGCTACTGAGTTAAGTGCTCTGTGCACACCGTGAGCTGTGTGTCTCATCCGTTTTGATCCTGCTTCGATATCCCGCTTGTTTACGATGAATGATGATATCGTATGACAGGGAACAGTTGGCTGTGTTCACTTTCTGCGCGGTTTCGCCTTATGTCTTTTGGCGTGTGCTGAGACTGCTACGATGGGGACTACAGTTACCTTTCTTTGTTTGGGAGATGAGTTGGTAATTCGGATGATTCCACTGGCACGGGCGGTTGAGCAATTATGGATTTTAATTCGTTTGCTGTGATGCCGAGGCCTTCCATAACCAATAACCAATAACAATACCATGGAGCGCCATTCCACTCTGTCTCTTGCTGTGATGGTGCAGATTGTCATAGGCTGACTTGTCTATCTTTTGATGTTACTCGTCCATGTTAATCTTGGTCTGCCTCTGCCTCTTTCACCTTGTATTTTCCCTTCCACTATTACTTTTATTAGGCTGTTGTGTCTTTTAACATGACCAAAAAATTTCATTTGTCTTGCTCTAGTTGTGTTTAGTAGTACTCTTTTCATTTTTAGTTGTTTTAAAACTTCCTCGTTTGTTTTCTTTTCTTTCCATCCAATTCTACCTATTCTTCTATAAATCCACATTTCAAATGCTTCAATTTTCTGTTCTGTTTTCTGGTCTAATGTCTATGTTTCTGCACTATACAGGAATATTGAGAAGAGATAACATTTTGCTATTCTTAGTTTTAACCATGGTGTTATTTGTTTTGATGTTAGTATATTTTTCATGGCATTGAAATTACTTTTTGCCACACCTATTCTTTTATTTATTTCAATTGTACATTTTCAATCACTGGTTATAGTATGTCCCAGGTAGTTGTAGTTCTGAACTGTCTCTAGATGTATTCCTTCCACTTTGATATTTAATTGTAGGTCTTGAGAAAATTCTGTGTTTATGATCATAGTTTTAGTCTTTTTGATATTCATATCTAGTCCATATTTTTTGCTTGTCATGTTTATTACATTAAGTAATTATTGTAGACCGTTATGATGTTCTGCTAGTAGTACAGTATCATCAGCATATCTTAGGTTATTTATTATCTTCCCATTAATGCTTAGTCCTGGCATCTCAGTGATGTTTTTAAAGATCTGCTCAGTATATAAATTGAACAAGCTTGGTGATAGGATGCATCCTTGTCTTACTCCTCTTTCTATATCAATCGGTGTAGAGTTCTCCTTGTTATATTTTATTATTGCTGTTTGCTCCCAGTACAAATTACATATCAGTCGTATGTCTGTGTCATCCAGATTTATATCTTTCAGGCATTCTATAAGTTGTTTGTGGTGTACTCTGTCAAAAGCTTTGGTGTAGTCTATGAAGCAGGCATATATTGGTTTGTTTACTTCTGTGTACATTTCGATTAATGTTCTTATGCAGAATATGGCTTCTTTTGTCCCGCTATTTTTCCTAAATCCAAATTGCTGTTCATCTAATTCAGTATTGATTGTATTCTGAATCCTTCCTTGTATAACTTTTAGCAAGATTTTTGTAACATTGCTCATTAGGCTTATTGTTCTGAAGTCACTGCATTCTTCAACTGCACCATTCTTTTTAAGCAATGCGATTAAAGTTGATGTTTTTAGTTCATATTGTATGTTTCCTGTGTGGTATATGTCGTTGTATATGTCTGTAATCACTTAAATGCCAAAATCATCTAGTGCCTGTATCATCTCTATCTGTATATTGTCAGGTCCTGCTAATTTTCCCTTTTTCATTGTTTTTATAGCTTTTTCTACTTCAGATTTTAGGATTTTATAGCTAGATGTACATTTTATAATTGGTTTTTTGTCCCTTTCGTCATGAAATAATTATGTTATGTATTCCTGCCATCTATGGATTATATCTTTTGTTGTCTGTTAGCATTCTTCCCTCTTTGTTGGCAATACATTCGTTTCCTGCAGCTTTTTTGTCTTTATTAGTCATTCTCTTTATTTCTGTGTGCATCTCTCTTAAATTTTGTTTACTTTCCATAGTTTCGACTTCTAGACAATCTTTGGTTGAGCCAGTCTTCTTTTGCCTTTTTGCACATTTTTCGTATTTCATTATCAATTTCCTTGTACCTGGCAGTGTTCTTCGCTCGTCTTCTCTCTTACATTTTTTTCTCAAATGTTGTCAGTTATCCATTTTTGTTTTTGTTACTTTCCTTTTTGGGTAAGGTGTTGCAGGATTCTTGCATGCTGTTTTTATGCATTGCCATTTGGATGTGACTTTTTCTTCAGGATTTTCTCTTCTGTACTGCTCAATCCCTTCTTCTAGCAGCTTCTGATATGTGTTCTTTACTTGTACGGTATAAGCTTTTTTTTTACATCTTTCTGATTTAAAGCTGTTGTATCTTTTGATACTGCTGAATTAGTATTTTGTTTCTTTCTCTTTAATTTGATTTTCATTTTAATCATTACAGGATTGTGATCTGAATTAATATCTTCTCCTGGATATGTTTTGGCTTTCTTGACGCTGTTCCGGAATCTGTCTTTTATCATTATGTAATCTACTTGATTCCTCTTTCTATCTCCAGGGCTTTTCCATGTGTATAATTTACGTTTCTCTTGCTCAAAGTAGGTGTTACATATTATCAGCCTGTTTTCTTCACAAAATTGAATTAATCTTTCTTTTCTGTTATTTCTTTTTCCTAAACCATGATTTCCTGTAATGGTCTTATATCTGCCTTTTCCTACTTTTACGTTCATGTCACCCATTACAATCAAGATGTCTGAAGATTTCACTTGCTTCACAACTGTATTTAGATCTTCATAGTATGCTTCTATTTGTTCATCTGTATAGTCTTGAGTAGGTGCGTATGTCTGTATTATTTCTATGTCAAATGGCTTTGCCTAAATTTTTATTAATATAATCCTATCATTGTATGTCAAGTTAGTATTTATATATTTTTGTAGTTATCGTTTTATTAGTATGCCTACCCCTTTTTGGTGATCTGTTGTGTTACCTGAGTATATAAATCTATACTTATCGTCTTGTATGTATCCACTTTCCTTCCATCTTGTTTCTGATATGCCTAAAATATCTATGTTTAATCGCTCTGCTTCTACCATAAGATTTTTAGTTTTCCTTGTTCGTATAAGGTCCTAACATTCCATGTGGCTATTTTTAGCTCTTTCCTAAAACAGTAGTCAGAATTTCTCTTCATGGCTTTTATTGGAATGTTACGTGATGAGGCTCCAATCTCTTTCACGGCGGTCTGCCATATTCGTCTTTCGTGTTCTGAATATGCCTCATGTGCACCACACACTTTTGCTGTTTTCACTTTCTGGGCCGTTGATTATTTCAAATTCTTCCGCCCCATCCACCGACACAGACTTTTCACATACGGGGTGAACACACCCGGCCGGCACCATTGTTGTCGAACCATGTGCTTGCCTATCGAACCGCGAACACACGACACAAAGAAGAATAAATCATATTCCACTAAAATATCGGTAAAGTTCACAGTCCATCCACCCGTCCGAAGTAAAACATACACCAAACGGTGAATAGCAACACATAATTTCTCAACGAGACTGTCGCGTAAATCATTTAAATATATCAACAAAAGCCGAATTATAAAAACGACAACACGTAGTCGCCATGACACCGGAAGTCCGAATATATTGTAACAACTGGAAAAATTGAAGGACGAAGAGATAGAGGGAAACAAAGAGAGAAAATAGAACACAGCTTAAAAGAATGGCTTAGCAGAAGGTCAACAACAGAAATGATAAATAACTGTCGTGATCGAAAGTTGTGGAGAGACATGATCACCTTCGGCCCGGTACAGTAGGCCCGGTACTTGATGATGATGACGATGATGATGTAATGGTTGTGATCACTGCTGTGATCACTCTTGTTTTATGGAAGAACCTACGGCAGCACGTCCTTTCCTTGGCGTGTTTCCTTGTTTTCTATTTCTGCAACTGGCTTCCTATTTTACTGCATACGCAAACGAATATTGATATTATCTCTACGCACACCATCTGATATTGTAATATTGATATTATGTCTGCGCGCACTATCTGATATTGTAATATTGATATTATGTCTGCGCGCACCAACTTATATTGTATTATTGATATTATGTCTGCGCGCACCAACTGATATTGTAATATTGATATTATGTCTGCTCGCACCATCTGATATTGTAATATTGATATTATGTCTGCTCGCACCATCTGATATTGTAATATTTATATTATGTCTGCGCGCACAAACTGATATTGTAATATTGATATTACCTCTGCTCGCGCCATCGGATATTGTAATATTGATATTATGTCTGCGTGCACCAACTGATATTGTAATATTAATATTATGTCTGTACCCACCATCTAATATTGCAATATTGATATTATGTCTGAGCCCACCATCTAATATTGTAATATTGATATTATGTCTACGCAAACCATCTGATATAATAATTTTGACGTGTATATTTATTGATCTCCAATTATTCACATCCATAAAGCATTATTGGTCCTATAGAGCAGCACTGGAATATTACCCTTTTTTCCTATTACCAAAGCCTCAGTAGGCGCATCCTCTCGACGTTTATTTTGTCTTCAGAGTGAGTGACGCTGTTCTTTGTTTTATGTTCTTTGTTTTCTGTTCTATACGTTTTTATCTTTTGTTATTGATGTCCTAATTTAATACCTTATTACCTCATGAAATGTGCAAGAAGAAGAAAATACAGAATTTCCTAGTGTCACGTGTTCGAGCCATTATTTACTTATAAGCCATCGACACATTATTTTTGAGGAGCGGTGTAGTCGGCATTACGCCAGTGCTGTTTTTCTTTGCCAGAAAAATCCGGTAGCCATTTAAGTCTTTTTGAACCTGGAATCTGTTGGCCAGGATCGAATCCGCCCTCTTGTCTTTATCAACCTATTTCACTAATCACTGATATATCGCCGTTCAAATCCCTGTAAGTGAGCAACATACTTGACATATGGTTTTAAATATTAATGTTGAATGGTTGCTACGGTCGCTTCATGATCAGAAAGGTTCTGATTTCAAAGAAATGGCGGATTTTGTTGTCATCTACAACGCCCAAAAGTTCACCCAGCTCCTAAAAGATTGGTTCTAGCTATTTTTGTGAGAAGTAAATGTAACATGACGCGATATCGATCATATTCTCATTACATGGTCAAAAAATGATGATTGTTTCTTCCTAATATTGAAAATTAGCTCTCTTTTTGCTTTGACCTCTTTCAAAACAGTTTCATTACTCTTTTAGCTGTCCATGGTATTCTCAACATTCTTCTGTAAAATCACATTTGTACAGACTCCAGTGATTTTCTTGTCTGTTATCCTATTGTCCATGATTCATATCCATATGTTAAGACTGGCTCTACATAACGTTTAATAACTCTTTTTTTCTTGTTTCTATTGTCAAAAATGGATTGCATAGTATCTTCCTCATTTTTTGGAAAGCTGCTTTTGCCTGAGCCATTCTGCATCTCACCTATAAATGTACATCTTCCGTCTGAGGTTAACAAAGTTCCCAAATACTTAAAAATGCATTTATCTGTTTTAATATTGTTCCACTTGTCTTTATTTTGTACTGAGGTGATGTCCTTTTCTTTGTAGTTACCATTACTTCTGTCTTTTTGCTATTAAGGCTGAGTCCTTTATTTTTGCTTTCTTCCACTATAATGTCCAACATTTCTAGTAACTCATTTTCAGAGAACCATTACTTCTACTATTAAAGAAAATAGCCATTGTAAAAGTAATTTTTTTAAAAATCAATTGTGATGTGGTTTTACTGGAAACTATTTTTAATCACATAAAGAATTAAGAATAGTGTTAGTAATTTGTTTAAGACAGTCAATGCGCATAAAAAAAACGGCAAACATAAATACAAATCAATCACTATGGCAAAGGGAAATAAATATGTTATCTTGAGTCAGACTCTTTCCGGAGATAGTTTGGAATATTTTGTGACAGCAAGTAACATTTCATGACGGAAAGGGCCAATCAATTCACTGTCAATAATAACGTGACAACACGGGTTAGAGGTTTCCGGTTGTCCAAGATGGTGATTTTTAAAAATCTCGGATTGTGTGGATTATGTGATAACAGTTACCGAAAAAGTGTTTCTAAAGGATATATATTTTAAAATGTTGTTTAAAGTGTTATATTCCAGGAGGAGGACAAGATCAGAAAAGTACTTGTAAAATGTAACCACCTAAAAGTGTATAGTTAGACCGTAAAAAATCGTATGTGAATCTAGCACATGGTGAAACATCTTCAGCCTACTCTCAACGTGTGATTTTAAGTTAAGCCCTTAACTTACGACTAACTCAGCAGGTCGGTAAGAGATAAACGTTTTATGCGCAAAGAAATCACAGAAAATTGAAGATAGACCACAAATATAAAGTAGCAACCTTCAATGTATGCGGAATAAAAAAACAAAGAAGATGAACTTGTAGAAGAAATGACGAAACGGAAAATTAAAATACTAGGATTAACTAATACCAGAGTAAAAGGACAAGGTATAAGAAAAATACATATGAACTACACGATAATATTATAAGGAGTCGACAACACAGAAAGAGCAATACACCGAGTAGGCTTTATCATCGACCCAGAACACGCAAAGAACATCCTAGAAATAAAATACTGCTTGGAAAGAATAATCACAACCGAACTACTAGAAGACGGCCGAAAAACTTACATGCAGATTTATGCGATATGTAAAAACAATGAAAAAAAAACAGCAAAGAATTATATGAGACACTAAATGAAATTGTCAACAAGACGGATGCAAGAGACGACATGTTAGCAATGGAAGATTTTAATGGAAGGCTTGAGAAACGCAGCAGTGAGAACAGAGATATCCTATGACACCTTTGGTGATAAGACAGCTGAAATAAATGATAATGGAAGCAGACTACTATAATTAATGTATCAAAATGATTTGTTTATCACCAACACATTCTTCAAACACAGAGACTCGTAATTATACACCTGGTACATGTGGAATGACACAACATGCAGAAGCCAGATAGATTTTCTACTAACAAGAAGACAACAAGTAAAGAGTAATTGACAGTAGAGCTATTCCTAGTATCACAGACTAGGACCATAAAATGATTATGATTACACTCAGACAGACAAAACCAAAGAGAATAGACGCAAACAAACAAAAGAAGCAAAAAGAACAGGCAATAAAAATAAAACAATTAAAAGATCAAGCACCAAGAAAACCCTAGAAGAGAAAATAATAGAAACATTCAAGAAACTACCTAACGAAGTAAGCAAAGTAAAAGAGTGCAAACAGTTTAAGAAAACGGTAATCAACATCTCAAAAACAGTATGTGGAACGAAACTAATGACAGAAGAAAGGACAAAGAGCACCCCATGGTGGAACGATGTTATCAGAAAAGCAATTAAAGAAAAGAAGAAACTGTTTAAAAACTTGAGGGAGAATAAGAACCAAGAAGAATATGAATAAATAGTCTTCGTTCGGAAAAACAAAAACAGTTCAAATTTTGATCAGAAAACCTAATAAAAACAAATGGACAGAATTCGGACAAAATATAAACAAGGACTTCAAGACAGCCACAAGAAATGTAAAAGCAGAAAGTGCGAAAAAAATAAACCATGATACTACTAAGCTCATAAATGACAAAGACGAAAAGCCAATATCAAATAACCAACATATGCAGCAGAGATGGAAAGAATATTTTGAAGACCTATTAAACATAGCACCAACTACCATTAACACAACAAAAACAACGCAAGAATACACAAACACTGAACCAAACATCCTGAACGAGAAAGTCGAAGAAGTAATCAAATATGCATCAAGAAATAAAGCACCTGGGATAGATAACATATAGATCAATAGAGCATCATCAGGAGAAACAAGAGTTACATGGCTGCGCAGAATATTCGATGTAGCATCCCCCTCTTCCCCCCCCCCCCCACACCAAAAAAAAAGACCCAGAAGATTAACAACAGGGGATTCATCGTACCAATATGGAAAAAATAAAGAAAGCCAGAGAGACTACAATCAAAATAGAGGTATATCGCTTTTCAGCCATGTAGGTACGTTATACGCCAACAATTTGATTAAAAGGCTGAGACCAATAATAGAACTAAAGTTAAGCTATTGGGTTCCGAATAAAAAAAACAGGATGTACTGACGCTCTATTCACCTTAAAACAGCTAGCGGAATACAGGACAGAGTACAATCACAATTTATATATAGCCTTCATTGACCAGGAAAAAAACATTCAACCAAGTAAACAGAGAACAACTGTGGAAGATACGGAGGCAATATACGGAGTAAGGCAACATCTAACCAACATAATTAAAAGTCTTTACATCAACAGCAGCTGCACATTCAGACCAATTCGAAGTTAGAGCAGGCGTAAGACAGGGGTACGTACAACCTTTTCTACTGTTTATTAGATATATGGGTTATATATGAAAGTTAGCCAACCCATCAGAGACTGTGGAGATTAACGAGCTTTTATTTGCAGACGATCAGGTACTAGTAAATGGAAAAATAGAAGACCTACAAGAACACTTAAATAGACTCAACAGTACAGACACAAAATACAACATGAAAATCAACATCAACAGAACAGAAGTCATGAAAATCGCAAAAGAGAAACAGAACATCAACATAACTATAGACGGCAGACAACTAAAATAAATAGAGGAATTTAAATACCTAGGAAGTCTGGTGACAAAGAACAATTCACAAACAGCATAAATAGACTCAATATATGCTGAAGTCGGATGTGTTGGACGGAAAGGCGCAAATATCACAGTTATACTGCAAAACCACAACACAACGGAGACACGGTCACTTAACGTCCTTTTAAGGGCGGATGATGAAGAGGTGTACTCGTTTAGTCGTCGTGCAAAAGCAAGCAAGCATAGACTCAAGATGCAACAAAGCTTGTCAAATCACCGGAGAGTTATCACCACTATTGTCCAACAAGGAAATAACTCTTAGAGGCAAAACGAACACTCAACAATACAATCTTCATCCCAACGTTGTATCACCAATGCCAGATCTTGACTCTAAATGGAAGAGCAATAAGAAAAATAACATCTACAGAGATTAAATGCGTTAGACGAATGGCAGGAAGTAGCATGAAAGATAAGATCATACTTGAAGAATTGAGAAAAAAGCTAGGAATAACCCTCGCCGTAGAATATCTAAAGATGCAACAAATAAAATGGTTTGGTCACGTAACAAAGCAGAAAGATTAAAACACAACACAACGAGCCTTCAATAAATGTTGCGAGAACACCAGATCCAGGGAACACCAGATACGAAAAAAGATGAATTGATAGAATATAAAAAAATTAGAAAGCATAACAGCGACAGAGGCGAAAGAAGAGCAAAAGACCGCAAATTATATCTCCTCTTGACGTTAAAGGCGAATGAGGATGGAAAGAAGAAGATGAAATCTAGTTAGATGTATCACTCAGCGGTTCTAAAGTACGAAGACGTCACAAGATCTGAGCGAAAGAAGTAGCTAAAATGTGAAACAGGCGGTGGGGGAGAGTCTACGGTTATAAAAGGAATTAAAAGAATTGAACTTTCCTGGGTTTAGAGATCCCTGGGTGGCTATGAGACGGTTCTCCTGGTCAAACCGGTTACGCTCATTCGAGTAGCAAGCGACGATATCATCTACGTGGACATAGTGGTGTCCTCGGTGATCAATAGAGCTGAAGTGAGTGGCTACTGGAGCACTGTCCTTATGTGACACGACATTCATATATGTGATCTTTCAGACTTCTTCCAGATTCATCAACTTATGTTTTGTAGGTATGCAGATAAGGGTGTATATGATTTTCCAAGAAACAGGGGGGCATCGGTAGCCTAGTTGGGAAAACCACCCGACTGGGCTACCGACGTTCGGACAACCCGTGTTCGATTCCCGCTGGGAGCAGTGTGAGTTGTACTCGTGGTCGAAAAAAAAAATACCCCCACGGTCGACCCAGCCGTTGGCAGAAATGGCCAGGGTATAACCCTGGGAAGGTGAGGAATGTCGCCTCGCATCGTGAGTTTCGATGCCTGAAGTGACACTATCCAGTAGTCTCCGAACACTTCTGGATAGGTGGCCGAACACATATGGGTGGAGACTCGCGTGCTAAGACGTCGGTTCAAGTCTCGTACTTTACCTTTAACTAGGTACAACCTGGCTTGATTTCAAAGACGCTAAGTCTCCAGCACGAGAAGATAGGTTTGTTGCAAAGTGGTCGGCCACATGAGACCATCCGATATAAATCGTTTGCTAATGTTGGGGATTCGGTTTATTTATGGAGTGTTTTTGAGAACGTGTCAATGTTTATAGTTGACAAATGAGGATAAGAAAATATCAAACGAATGGTGGGATCCGAGTAAATAAATGGTAACTACATATAATGTTTTTTTTATAATTTTTATAAGCATGGACACATAACGGTACATGTAGCAGCTTAGGCACGTAACGGTACATGTAGCAGCTTAGTCACGTAACGATACATGTAGCAGTCATCATGTACCATACCGCATGACGTAGGCGATCATGTCCTTCCACAATATTCTATTCACAGTATATCGTATCAGTTCTGTTGTTGACTGTTTTATATGCCATGACACCAAGCTATCCAGTATTTTCTCTCTTTGTCGTCCACGATCTCTCTTTCCTTTTATTTTGCCAGTTGTAAACAAGTATTCCAATTTTCCTCTTCTCATGATGTGCCCAAAAAATGTTGATTGTTTTTTTCTGATGTTTTTTATGAGTTCCCTATTTGTGTTGGCCTCTTTGTGAATTTCTTCATTGGTCTTCTTAGCTGTTCATGGAACTTTCAACATTCTTCTGATAAATCCCAACTTTGTGGCCTCTTATCGTCTTTTCATTTGTTTGTCCGCTGGCCATGATTGGATAACGATACATGTAGTAGTATAGGCACATAACGGTACATGTTGGAGTATAGGCACATAGCGGTACACATGTAGCAGTATATGTAGCAGTATAGGCACATAACGGTACATGTTGGAGTATAGGCACATAACGGTACATGTAGCAGTATAGGCACATAGCGGTACATGTAGCAGTATAGGCACATAACGGTACATGTTGGAGTATAGGCACATAACGGTACATGTAGCAGTATAGGCACATAGCGGTACATGTAGCAGTATAGGCACATAACGGTACATGTTGGAGTATAGGCACATAACGGTACATGTAGCAGTATAGGCACATAGTGGTACATGTAGCAGTATAGGCACATAACGGTACACATGTAGCAGTATATGTAGCAGTATAGGCACATAACGGTACACATGTAGCAGTATATGTAGCAGTATAGGCACATAACGGTACATGTAGCAGTATAGGCACATAGCGGTACATGTAGCAGTATAGGCACATAACGGTACATGTTGGAGTATAGGCACATAACGGTACATGTAGCAGTATAGGCACACAGTGGTACATGTAGCAGTATAGGCACATAACGGTACATGTTGGAGTATAGGCACATAGCGGTACATGTAGCAGTATAGGCACATAACGGTACATGTTGGAGTATAGGCACATAGCGGTACATGTAGCAGTATAGGCACATAACGGTACATGTTGGAGTATAGGCACATAACGGTACATGTAGCAGTATAGGCACATAACGGTACATGTTGGAGTATAGGCACATAGCGGTACATGTTGGAGTATAGGCACATAGCGGTACACATGTAGCAGTATATGTAGCAGTATAAGCACATAACGGTACATGTAGCAGTATAAGCACATAACGGTACATGTTGGAGTATAGGCACATAGCGGTACACATGTAGCAGTATATGTAGCAGTATAGGCACATAACGGTACATGTAGCAGCATAAGCACATAACAGTGCATGTAGCAGCTTAGGCACATAATGGTACATGTAGCAATATAGGCACTTAACGGTAAATGTAAGGTTTCGGGAAACACATGAAAATTGTCTAGATCTCTTCCTTCAGTTTGGGGTAAATAGGCTACTCTACTTTGATTACATTTGTCTTCACTCTCCTTTATGGACATACACCAGGATTGTTCCGGGTAGGTTTTTCAAACATTCATGCTGCTATTCTTAATACAATATAAATGACAGACAAAATCAGGATTAGAAGCTGTAAGGATATCGCCCACAATCTAGTAAACGTGACATAATGATACAACACTCCGAACACGTTATTTTTTATTGACTTTTCACAAGGCTCTAGGTTTTTATTTTTGTCTTCGATTTTTATCGTTTTCACACTCTGCAACTTGATCTTTTAACACTACGTTTTCTGTTTGGTTTCGAGTAGAGCACGTGTCAAATTACAAGTAGATGCCTTGATTTGATCCTTGTTACGACTTTCATGCACAAACAACATAATCAACCAGCTGCTTGTCTCTCATGGTTCCCACGACAGCTGATTTTTAAGTTGTCTTTGTGCTGCACAACATGATGAACGTCTGCAGCAGTCAGTCCCAGTTCATCTTTCACTCATCTTCTTCCAGGTATTCCCCTCTCTCGTTTTACCTGGAACTATGCTCTCCGAAATTATCTTCTTTTTTTGCCATTATGTCGTTTTACATGACAAAACTATTTATTTTGCTCATTATACTCATTATAAGTATTTTTTTGGCGCAATTCCAAATTCCTGCAACATGTTAGGTCTTTGTCCATGATATTCTTGAGTATCCTTCTGTAACACTTACATTATAAGGCATTGATGAATTTTCAGAAAATCTGCCAATAGCTCATGTTTCACAGCCACGTGTTGATATGGGGAAAAGTGCAGGCTCTTTAATCACTTAGCCGTAACAGATAAACTATAATATCATCCTAAAACATATGTAATAGTTATTATGAACACACCTGGGATACAAGGAGAAACACTTAACTCATTCCTTGGCCGCAGATCGGCAACACATGTCTAATACACCATAGAGCGTCTTGTATAGTAGCCACAACATGTATCGACTTTATGCTGTTCATGGCTATCCATTGTTATGTTCCGCATGTTTTGATCACACTCTTCATCTCCTTTTTTCACAGTTCTCCACCAGATGGCTCTAGGTGTAGGCAGACATAAGCTGTTTTAATTACAACCTTGTGTAAATAACAATAAAAATAACATTTAAGAGCCAATACAAGATTGAGTAAAGTCATCAAATGCATTCGCTACAAAGACAATCCGAGAAATTTACAATTTAGCAATCTTGTCACAATGCAACATACTTTTAAATAAATGAGACAATCAAGTTTTGTGAACAGTTTTTACAACAAAAGGATTTAGAAATAAAAATCAGACAATTGAAGAAAACGTAAAAAATGCAATAAAAATAGTTAGAAACAAACTCCAATGTAGCCAAGATAACGGAGAAGAAGACTTTAAAACATAAAAAGATTCCTCCAGATCAATCTATCTTTCGTCTGGCAGCAGACAGGATACATCAGCCAGAGCTTCCTTGATATCACCACTTAGAGGTTGATGGTACAGAAGCAAACGCACGTGCTGTCGGCTCCACGATGGCTGGACGTGTACTGGAGATCTCAACATTTCAGTTTCAGTTTTTCAGCCAAAAATTGTAAACAGATGTTGAGAATTGTGAACTGATTACGTCTGTTGTCCGTATTATCTAGCATCTCACTTGACCGATTTTAACTGAAACCTTGAGACAGTGTGGCTCACATTCCTTGAGACAGTGTGTGGCTCACATTCCTTGAGACAGTGTGTGGCTCACATTCCTTGAGACAGTGTGGCTCACATTCCTTGAGACAGTGTGGCTCACATTCCTTGAGACAGTGTGGCTCACATTCCTTGAGACAGTGTGGCTCACATTCCTTGATACAGTGTGGCTCACATTCCTTGAGACAGTGTGGCTCACATTCCTTGAGACAGTGTGTGGCTCACATTCCTTGAGACAGTGTGTGGCTCACATTCCTTGAGACAGTGTGGTTCACATTCCTTGAAACAGTGTGGCTCACATTCCTTGAGACAGTGTGGCTCACATTCCTTGAGACAGTGTGTGGCTCACATTCCTTGAGACAGTGTGTGGCTCACATTCCTTGAGACAGTGTGTGGCTCACATTCCTTGAGACAGTGTGGCTCACATTCCTTGAGACAGTGTATGGCTCACATTCCTTGAAACAGTGTGGCTCACATTCCTTGAGACAGTGTGGCTCACATTCCTTGAGACAGTGTGGCTCACATTCCTTGAGACAGTGTGGCTCACATTCCTTGAGACAGTGTATGGCTCACATTCCTTGAAACAGTGTGGCTCACATTCCTTGAGACAGTGTGGCCCACATTCCTTGAGACAGTGTGGCTCACATTCCTTGAGACAGTGTGGCTCACATTCCTTGAGACAGTGTGGCTCACATTCCTTGAGACAGTGTATGGCTCACATTCCTTGAAACAGTGTGGCTCACATTCCTTGAGACAGTGTGGCTCACATTCCTTGAGACAGTGTGTGGCTCACATTCCTTGAGACAGTGTGGCTCACATTCCTTGAAACAGTGTGGCTCACATTCCTTGAGACAGTGTGGCTCACATTCCTTGAGACAGTGTGTGGCTCACATTCCTTGAGACAGTGTGGCTCACATTTCTTGAGACAGTGTGGATCACATTCCTTGAGACAGTGCGGCTCACATTCCTTGAGACAGTGTGTGGCTCACATTCCTTGAGACAGTGTGGCTCACATTCCTTGAGACAGTGTGGCTCACATTTCTTGAGACAGTGTGGATCACATTCCTTGAGACAGTGCGGCTCACATTCAGATAGTACATATAGTACCTATACGTCACGTGGCATGATAGAGCTCTTTGCTTTCTTTTAAACTTTTTCTTTAATAACAGAGAGCCCGGATGGCGTTTTTGGTTAATGCACACGTTTTGTCAAACTAAAGGTTCTGGGAGTTCATGTTTCATTGAAGGCAAAATATTTGCCCCTCATAAAAGGCTCTTGAGATCAACTCACCTTTGTTACATCTGTAGCAGAGATAATCTGTCGTAAGGAAAAGCAACAAGCAAGGGAGCTAACAACCCTACCTCGTGAAACTGAGGCTTGGTACAATGAAGTCAATGACCCATCATCACCGAACGGCGATTGCGATGGGACTACCTTTTTCTTTACTCTCTGGGATTGTATAGGCACCAAAACTGTGCAGCACGAAACCGAGAACAGAAAGGCAGACTACACTGTTTTCTTGTGACTGAAACCCACGGCAGAGGTGCAGCGCCTCAGGACATGACCATATCGTTGCTTTAAAATCGTAGCCATCTCCATGGAGCCTTACAGACAGTCGACACTACCACCAGGTATAGTATGTTTGCGAGGGATGGTCGCCGTGAACTCTGCTTGGCAACAGTATTTTAGATCAAAGCTTTAATTGCTAACATATGTGCCGCCTTGATGTAAAAAAAAAAAAAAGTAAAGTGCCCCGTCACGCCAAGTGGCGTATAGGGAATATGGTGTTAGTGACCAGACATTTTACAGACCCTTGGCACATGATTTTTGGGGTAATGTGGTTGGTATTACGCCCATGCCGCTTTACTTTCCCAGAAAAAAAATCCGGTACCCATTAAAGGCTGGGTGAACCGGAATCCGTCGGTTGGGATCGAACCCTACCTCTTGTCCTTTGTAGTCCAGTTCACTAACCACTGAGCTATCGCGGCTCCCCGCCTTGATGTGATTGAACCATTTTCTTCGTCTCTTACTTGGATGGGTTTAAAGTATACAGACACCGCATTATAGAAACAAAGTACAAATCACAAATATGTATTGCTACCACAGAACACGAGCAATCGTTTCAATGCGGAAAAGTGGACGCGAAGTATATACTTCTGGAAAAATAACTAACAAATGTATCATTTGTAATTGAAGTAATGTGAACCTGTGGAGTCTGTAGAAATGTAGTTTTACAGAAGAATGTTGAGAATACCATGGACAGCTAAGAAGAGTAATGAAAATGTTCTGAAAGAGGTCAAAGCAAAAAGAGAGCCAATTTCCAATATTAGAAAGAAACAATCATCATTTTTTTGGCCATGAAATGAGAAGGGTACAACTGGAATATATTGTAACAACTGGAAAAATTGAGGGACGAAGAGATAGAGGGAAGCAAAGAGAACAAGTACCAGACAGCTTAAGAGAATGGCTTGGCAGAAGGTCAACAACAGAAATGAAAATACTGCCGAGATCGAAAGTTGTGGAGAGACATGATCACCTACCCCAGCAGGCCCGGTACTTGATGATGATGATGACTGCGAAACTACCGGACCCATTTTTTCTAATTCTGAGCTAGGGCAACACGGAATCCCCACATAGCACCGGATTATAATATGGAAAGTTCATCTCTTTTCTGTGGTCACTCCTGTGTGACCAATCTTCTTGGATTTAGTTTTCAAAATTGAAAGACTAGTTTTACTATTATTAGTACTATTCTTATTGTTATTATTATTTCTGCTATCATTATTACTTTTATTATTACTGGTAATAGATTGTTATTATTATTATTATTATTGTTACTATTATTATTATTATTTTATTATTGTTATTTTTATTATTGTTATTATTGTTATTAATGTTGTTATTATTATTATTGTCATTATTGTTGTTATTATTATTATTGTTGTCATTATTGTTGTTTTTTTATTGTTGTTATTATTGTTATTATTATTATTATTATTGTTATTATTGTTATTATTGTTGTTATTATTGTTGTTTTTATTATTATTGTTATTATTGTTGTTGTTATTATTATTATTATTATTGTTATTATTGTTATTATTGTTGTTATTATTGTTGTTTTTATTATTATTGTTATTATTGTTGTTATTATTATTATTGTTATTATTATTGTTATTATTGTTGTTATTATTGTTATTATTATTGTTACTATTATTGTTATTATTGTTATTATTGTTGTTATTATTATTATTGTTATTATTGTTATTATTGTTATTATTGTCATTATTGTTATTATTATTATTATTATTGTCATTATTGTTGTTGTTATTATTATTATTGTTATTATTGTTGTTATTATTATTATTGTTATTATTGTTATTATTGTCATTATTGTTGTTATTATTATTATTATTATTGTCATTATTGTTGTTGTTATTATTGTTATTATTGTTGTTGTTATTATTATTATTATTATTGTTATTATTGTTGTTTTTATTGTTATTATTGTTGTTGTTATTATTATTATTATTGTTGTTATTATTGTTATTATTATTGTTGTCATTTTTTTTGTTATTATTATTATTATTGTTGTTATTATTGTTGTTGTTATTATTGTTGTTGTTATTATTATTATTATTATTCAGCAGCAACCGTCGAGGCCTAATGCCGCCATAGGAAAAATACGGTCACTCATAGACCACCAACGCATATATAGTTGATGTCGTCGGCATCCAGTTCCTGGTTAGAGCTCCATAGGCTAACTATAAATATAAAACATTAACATTCGAGTGTTCGTGCAGGTTGAAGCTAGTATTTGTCAAACCAGATACAAGGACAAACAAAAAGAACACATAGCCTACTAACATATGCTACAACATACGCATGCTACTAACATACGCTACAACATACGCATGCTACTAACATACGCTACAACATACGCATGCTACTAATTCAGAGGAAATAAAAATAAGATACCTATCATACCTTGTGGCATCTGGCGAACATGATGCTAGTTCCCATAGATTCGATAACACCCAAATGTTTCATGAGCGATGTGATCAGTATGTGATCGGTCGACCGCCTTAGTTTCACAGACAAAAATATGTTTGTATAAGACTCGGTCCAGTGTCCATACCAAACAATTATCCACAATTGGAAAATGAATTTCGTGCCCACCTTTCAGTAAGACGAGCCTTACTATTGTAATTTCTTCAGCAGAAAAAAAGAAATAAAAAAATAAATAAAAGAACTGTGCACAGCCGATAATTGATTAAAGTAGTATGACTTTACAATACTCAAATGATGAGAATCACGTGGTTTTGACACTAGCAACATGACTGCTGAACACTTGCCACCGAGGCCACTTGCGATCAACAAAACGCCAACATTTCCTTCACCAGTGGCGTCGCGTGAGCTGCAAGAAGAATGATAAGATAAGAATGGCAAGATAAGAATGTGGAGTTGTCATTTCCCAGAACAAGGCAATTATTGCAACCCTCAACTTATTATATATATATATATATATATATATATATATATATATATATATATATATATATATATATATATATATATATATATTTATATTGAAGAGAGCCGGTTGAACATATTTTTCAGCTCTATAACTTCTTGACACTCTAATGGCGACTGGCCAGCCCGGGTCGCCTGCCTGCTACATTATGTACCTAAGTGTCCTCAAAACGTCCTTGTATAACTATAGCTCGTTTCAAAACATATGCCCAACTTCAAAACGCTATTACTCTCTAACCGTTTGTTAAATACTTTTGAAATTTTCCAAATGTTATTAGAATGCAAAAGACCCTTTAAATGTATATTTAACAAATATCTTGCAGCTGCAGTTTTCTTAAAGCGGCGATATTTCTTTGATGTTTGTCAAAATTGTAAATTGTGAAGCCCTAAAGAATAGAAATTACCGTAGTTGCTGGTCTACGATTAATTTTCACTAGGTAAAGGCGTGGCCGTAATGGGGAAATAACTGGATAAAACAAAACACCAGGAGAATTATTGTCTGCTCAGTTCGAGGACGGACGATAATAATATCAAGGTATACCTGTATGTCCAATTTTCATAGTTGTGTGGTCCTTAAAAGGACCGTTTGTTGAAATAATTTAAGGTAATATAGGGGTCAACATTGTGGGGGCTATATACTTTCATTCTGAATCAGACGAGTCTAAAAGATTAATAACTGTTTGGGGTTGAACATTCCACAAACCATCATTTTTCCAATATTCCACTTCCTGTTTTAAGACGTGGTCTTCACATTTAGCCCAATAATCTTTGTCTATATTTAATAAAGCGAGATTAGCAAGAGTCTTTACATCGCATATTTTGAATGTTGTATTTTCATCTGCCACTTGTCCTTTTAATTTTGCCCAGATTAGTTCTATTGGATTTAAATGAGCATGGTAAGGTGACAGCCTCAAACTTATATGACCGTGCTCTTGGATAATCTTATCTATTTGAAAAATCTTTGTCCTCTGTTTTTGCTTTACTAGAGATAGTAATTCAGGTTTTAAGTACATGTTATTAAATTGTATGTGCTCCTTTGTGAGCCATATCTTAATAGCATCTTTTGTACTGGATGACGTCGGGACTTTATCTTCAAGTGCAACAATGTTGTGGTACGCTGCATTGTCCATTATTAGGCAAGATGGTCGATCTAGTGCTGGGAGAACATAATTTTCAATCCAATGTCTAAATATGTGACCATTCATCTCAGAGTGATAATCCCGATTGTCTATGGATTTTGAAAGAAAAATGAGCTCTGCATTCTGTATTAGTCCATGTTGTCGACTACCTGCATGAGCAATTATCAAGCGCTGTCCTTTGCTGCTAGGTATTAATCTCTTAATCTTTCCATCTGATGACTGCCATTCCCTTTGGTTAGTGTGGTGAGCATTGATCCATGTTTCATCCAAGTACACAATATCATAACCTTGCTTGCGCTCTCTTTTACTTCACGTAAGTACTTGCTTCTCACGACTACTATATGTGGCTTCTCACAGATGATGTTTCGTCCATTGGGATACTTTCTGAATGTAAAGCCTGCAGCTCTCACATTCCTCCATAATGTAGACTTTGATATTTCAATACTGTTGTTCTTTTTCATCGATACTTTTAATTTTCTTATTGTGACAGTTTCATTCATACCCAACATTTTGCGAATTTCACTTCTAATAAGTTCACTGTCGAAATTATCCAACATTTTTGCTCTTCCTTGTGATTTTGTATATTTGGAACATTGACGGTCACGTGCTTGAATCCAGCGATTAAATGACCGTTTAGATAAATCCAAAATGTGTCTTGTCCTATTCTCAGGGTTTTCTAAAGAATGAAATAATCTTCCTCGTTTAGCCTCTTTGCAAAAATAGTCATACATTTTTATTGCGATGTTTTGTAAACTGCAGAATTTCATTTTAAGACTCATGATAAATGTTATTGTTCCACGTTACTCCGCTGAATTAACGGAAATGGAACACACAATGTCTCGTGTTTACTACAAGTGTCTATTTGTGTCAGACAACTCACGTGGAAAGCGTGAAAAATCGTAAATTTCAGCGTGTATAGATTTGTAATCGCTATTTTTAACTTAAATACTGTAAACACTAAGTTTTGACTACATCAATGGGTCGTTATAAATTTATATAAATCAAATAAGCAATAATAATAACCAAATGTTTGTTTTTAATGAAATTAATTCCCTGTTGGGTTCTAATCATTATAACTTTACATGCAAATTTTGAAAAAAATACAAAAAGCGGTTTAAAAGATATTGATTTTTAAAGTTGGGCAAGACTTATGAAACAAGCTAGCTGGAAAACGATTTTTCACGCTTTCCGCGTGAGTTGTCTGACACAAATAGACACTTGTAGTAAACACGAGACATTGTGTGTTCCATTTCCGTTAATTCAGCGGCGTAACGTGGAACAATAACATTTATCATGAGTCTTAAAATGAAATTCTGCAGTTTACAAAACATCGCAATAAAAATGTATGACTATTTTTGCAAAGAGGCTAAACGAGGAAGATTATTTCATTCTTTAGAAAACCCTGAGAATAGGACAAGACACATTTTGGATTTATCTAAACGGTCATTTAATCGCTGGATTCAAGCACGTGACCGTCAATGTTCCAAATATACAAAATCACAAGGAGGAGCAAAAATGTTGGATAATTTCGACAGTGAACTTATTAGAAGTGAAATTCGCAAAATGTTGGGTATGAATGAAACTGTTACAATAAGAAAATTAAAAGTTTCGCTGAAAAAGAACAACAGTATTGAAATATCAAAGTCTACATTATGGAGGAATGTGAGAGCTGCAGGCTTTACATTCAGAAAGTATCCCAATGGACGAAACATCATCTGTGAGAAGCCACATATAGTAGTCGTGAGAAGCAAGTACTTACGTGAAGTAAAAGAGGTGCGCAAGCAAGGTTATGATATTGTGTACTTGGATGAAACATGGATCAATGCTCACCACACTAACCAAAGGGAATGGCAGTCATCAGATGGAAAGATTAAGAGATTAATACCTAGCAGCAAAGGACAGCGCTTGATAATTGCTCATGCAGGTAGTCGACAACATTGACTAATGCAGAATGCAGAGCTCATTTTTCTTTCAAAATCCATAGACAATCGGGATTATCACTCTGAGATGAATGGTCACATATTTAGACATTGGATTGAAAATTATGTTCTCCCAGGACTCGATCGACCATCTTGCCTAATAATGGACAATGCAGCGTACCACAACATTGTTGCACTTGAAGATAAAGTCCCGACGTCATCCAGTACAAAAGATGCTATTAAGATATGGCTCACAAAGGAGCACATACAATTTAATAACATGTACTTAAAACCTGAATTACTATCTCTAGTAAAGCAAAAACAGAGGACAAAGATTTTTCAAATAGATAAGATTATCCAAGAGCACGGTCATATAAGTTTGAGGCTGCCACCTTACCATGCTCATTTAAATCCAATAGAACTAATCTGGGCAAAATTAAAAGGACAAGTGGCAGATGAAAATACAACATTCAAAATATGCGATGTAAAGACTATGGCTAATCTCGCTTTATTAAATATAGACAAAGATTATTGGGCTAAATGTGAAGACCACGTCTTAAAACAGGAAGAGGAATATTGGAAAAATGATGGTTTGTGGAATGTTCAACCCCAAACAGTTATTAATCTTTTAGACTCGTCTGATTCAGAATGAAAGTATATAGCCCCCACAATGTTGGCCCCTATATTACCTTAAATTATTTCAACAAACGGTCCTTTTAAGGACCACACAACTATGAAAATTGGACATACAGGTATACCTTGATATTATTATCGTCCGTCCTCGAACTGAGCAGACAATAATTCTCCTGGTGTTTTGTTTTATCCAGTTATTTCCCCATTACGGCCACGCCTTTACCTAGTGAAAATTAATCGTAGACCAGCAACTACGGTAATTTCTATTCTTTAGGGCTTCACAATTTACAATTTTGACAAACATCAAAGAAATATCGCCGCTTTAAGAAAACTGCAGCTGCAAGATATTTGTTAAATATACATTTAAAGGGTCTTTTGCATTCTAATAACATTTGGAAAATTTCAAAAGTATTTAACAAACGGTTAGAGAGTAATAGCGTTTTGAAGTTGGGCATATGTTTTGAAACCAGCTATAGAGTCAAACCCATACTTCTCAATAGAGGACTTTGCCACGAGGGACCTGATATTCACGCGGCTACCGACACGTTTGATAACCATCACCATCATGTGCCAGAACGATTGGCGTAGGCGATCATGTCTTTCCACAAGTTTCTGTGCATGGTATCAATTATATTATTGATTGCTTTCCATGCCGTCACATCGAACTGTCTAGTATCTTCTCTCTTTGTCGTTCGCGATCTCTCTCTCTCTCTCTCTCTCTCTCTCTCTCTCTCTCTCTCATTGTGTATTGCCAGTTGTAACCAAGTTTTACAACTTTTTTTCTTCTCAACCAGTGCCAGAAAAATAGCAATTGTATATTTCTTATGTTTTTAGGACTTTCCTTTTTGTGATGGCCTCCTTGCGAATTTCTTTCATAGCCTTAAACTAAGACAAGATTTACTTTCTTTGACTTGGCAATGCCGCAGGTAATCGGAAACTTATTCGGAGCTAGATTTATCTGTTTGCAACTGCATTTCCCTTGATGCATCCCATTGTTCTTGGTATCGTTGCAATTTGCAGGTTTTAAATATTCAACAAACAAAAACAAAACAGGACGCCTTCATATCTCTATACATTTATTTGTTACTGAGTGTCCTGGTGGTCTTAGATATATGACATCGGCCTCTAGACAGGAAGGGTCCGGATTCAAGTCCACCACAGGAGGTGGTGATTTTTTACAAAAATAGGAACACTTAATACGTGGGTTCTTCATGGCATATAACCCCACTGGTCTCTGGGTAGTGAGATCCGATCGTTCTCAGGGGCCTCGGTAGCCTAGTTGGGAAAACCACCTGACTGGACCACCGACGCTCGGATAACCCGTGTTTTATTCCCGCTGGAAGCAGTGTGAATTGTAATTGTGGTTGAAAAAAAAAAAAACCCCGCTGTCGACCCAGCCGCTGGCAGAAATGGGTGCCAGGATAGTACTCTGGGAAGGTGAGGAATGGCGCCTCGCATCGTGAGTTTTGATGCTTGAAGCAACACTGTACAGAAGTCTCCGAACACTTCTGAATAGGCCGCCGAGTACATATGGGTGAAAACTCGCATGCTAAGACGCCGATTCAAGTCTCGTACTTTACCTTGACCTATTTAACTCTCTCAAATAACGGCAATAAACATGAGGTCCCACGTGTGCATGATAACGAACTCTTAGTGATTAAAGTCGAAAAGAGTATGTCATAAATTTAACCGCTGTTCCAGTTAGGGCTGACCTTCGATTTTATCGAGATTCTGGAGGGAGATATCGGAGCACCTAGGGATTCGTTTCGTGTGCAGTGAAGATGGTCCTACACAAACAAACAAATATATATTACTTCTTTTTCATTATTATTTTGGGCTATAAGAATTTGCACCGGGGACAACCACGCCTCAGCTTCCCCCAGGCATTGGCACTGGTCACCACGGGTAGCATATAAGAACTAACAAATAATCATGCACACGAACTTTTCACTGATGCCTCTTTATAAGTCAGTAGTTTGGTAAAATATTAGTGTCTTGTGCTGGACGCTGTTTTTATTGAACAGCTTCTCTCGTTGCCGAATCTGTCAATATTGGATAAACAGATTCGACCGCAGAACGAACAAGATGTGTTTGTGGTGTGTGGTCTCGTCTCCTTTTTCCTGCGCCTTTTGTTTTCTGAATTTGATATCAACGCTGCATCGTTTGCTGCTGTGCCGTTTCTTTATTCTGTTCTTCATGTGCTACGACCTGCAGCCATACCCCCCCCCCCAAGTTTATTTCACTGATAGAGAATTCACCTAAGGAAGCCCTGAAAACATATATTTTAGCACCGGACTACCCTTTAGTCTCTTTCCGTCCCTTACTTCACCATACATATATTTATTTGGGAAAACTTTTGTCTGCCATTCTTCTTACATGATACAGCCACCTTAGTCTACGGCTCCTAAGTGTTGCCGTGATGGATGGGAGTTTGGCTCGTTGCAAGACATTAGAGTTGATTACTTTGCCCTGCCATTTGATGTTCATTATCTTGCGGAAGCAATGTATACGAAAGCTGTTTAACGTTTTCTCCCGCACTGCATTGGTATAGTTCGTTCAGAAATTCGTGCCTACAGAGTTTATAAATTATCTCGGAAACTGTTTGCTAAATTTCTGTAATTCTTTTTTATGAAATCTTATTTTTTCACCGACCTTAATATTTTATAACATTTAAGTACAAAGGTAGTCTGAATTTTGCACAAATCGTTTTTGTTTAAAATTTTAGAAAAATATCAAACCGTATACTTTAAACATTAGATTTAACTGTAAATTATGTTAATTTTCTAACAAACCTCACAGTGGATTGAGTCTTACAAGTTAGGGTCTATGAGCGCGAGATGGTGCTAAGATTGTGTGGAGAGCACGTGCAATTTGCCTTTTTAAACGGTGAGTTGATTACAACAAATGTGGGTATTGTAAAATCCAAAAAATTAGGTGAACCAAGAAAATTATATTTTTATATACCTCAAAGAAGCAAAAATCTTTCCTAAATGCATGACAACTGGGAAGAAAATCAGACTTAAGGTCGATGAAAAAATAAGATTTCATGTAAAAGAATTACATAAATGCATTAAACATGTTCCGAGATAATTAATAACCTCTGTGGGCACGAATTTCTGAACGAGCTATTATAGTACAATTTCTTATACGTATTGCACTGTACTAGGCACACAACTTTGGTAAATTTGAATCTTAGTCCTGGGTTTTAGTTTTGTTTTGGCCTGTGCTCTATCTTTAAGATTACCAAATGTCGAAGCTGCCTTTCCGATTCTGGTATTCATTTATTTTTTAATGGAGTCGAGATAGGTAAGCTTGTATATGATTCACACGCACTACATTCGACTCTAATTCAAAAGATTTTAAATATTAATAAGATTTGTTTTGGAGAATTCAATATTTCACACTTTAAAGTGGAAACAAACTGTGAATCATGTTAGTCAGGAGGGATTCATAATTTCACAAATTCACATAGCAGGGAGATCTGTTGTTTGATGTGCGACGGGGATAGTCCGATGACTAACTGTGTTTAATATGTTTGGATTTGGAGTCAAGGTGATGTCCTAGCACCATCACGCGCTATACATTAAAAAAAATAATATGACGATCATCATTTTCAGGAGGACGTGAACTTCCGGTCAATAGGGTGGATAGGCAGCAGGAGCCATTATAGGCTATATCTGAAAAGTGTTCCTTGTTGATGTTTCCTCATATTCCAAGTCCGGCTATTTGCAGGAGCTACTGAGTTAAGTGCTCTGTGCACACCGTGAGCTGTGCGTTTCATCTGTTTTGATCGTGTTTCGATATTCCGATTGTTTACGATGAGTCGACGATGTTTACGATGATATCGTATGATGGAGAACAGATGGCTGTGTTCACTTTCTGTGCGGTTTCGCCTTATGTGTTTTGGCGTGTGCTGAGACTGCTATGATGGGGACTACAGCTACATTTCTTTGTTTGGAAGATGAGATAGTAATTCGAATGATTTCACTGGAACGGGCGGTTGAGCAATTATGGATTTTAATTTGTTTGCAGTGATACCCGGACCTTTCATAACCATCATTCTTATCGTAAGCGTAAACTTACTAAAAGTATCATTAAAAACATGGAGAAAAAGAAAAAAAACTTTACAAAAATATTATGAAAACTAACAATTCTCACCTGTGTAGTGTCACAAAATGGAACTACTCATGTCAAATATCATTGGTAGTAATGAAGTAATTGCTGTGTAGTAGACTCAGTTAATTGCCATCCATGCACAATTTCTATAATTTGAGTCGATATGCCACTTTGTGTAGATTACATCAAATCTCTACGACCACAGATCTCTTACAATTACAATCTTAAGATTGATAAGAGACGTGGATAGCTCAGTGGTTTAGAACTGGACTAGAACCCAACGATCTCTAGATCAATAGAAGACATATTGTCAATAATAAAATAGCGGAAGCTGACTTGGTATGGGCAGGTCACACAAGCTCCACGGGCCTTTCCAAAAAACCATCAACAAAGCACAGTAACAGACAAAAGAAGACAAGGAGGACAAAGGAAAAGATGGATTGATAACATCAAAGAATTAACGGGAATGTCCTTCGTTGTATATTCGCTCTAAATCGAGACGACTGGAAGCAAATAGTGAAAATGTCATCTATGATGGTATAACAGCCGACAAGGATACGTCATCTATGATGGTATAACAGCCGACAAGGATACGTCATCTATGATGGTATAACAGCCGACAAGGATACGTCATCAATGATGGTATAACAGCCGACAAGGATACGTCATCTCTGATGGTATAACAGCCGACAAGGATACGTCATCTCTGATGGTATAACAGCCGACAAGGATACGTCATCTATGATGGTATAACAGCCAACAAGGATACGTGATCAATGATGGTATAACAGCCGATAAGGATACGTCATCAATGATGGTATAACAGCCGACAAGGATACGTCATCAATGATGGTATAACAGCCGACAAGGATACGTCATCTATGATGGTATAACAGCCAACAAGGATACGTCATCAGTGGTGGTATAACAGCCAACAAGGATACGTCATCTATGATGGTATAACAGCCAACAAGGATACGTCATCAATGATTGTTTGATACGGGCCACTAAGGATAAGAGGCCGGATTCGATTCGAATCGACATCGTTCACTGACCGTCCGGATATTTCTAGGAAATTAAAACGGTCTGCAATGATACCGAGCATCATCATCATCAAACACCGGGCCTGCTGGCGTAGGTGATCATGTCTCTCCACAACTTTCGAGCTCGACAGATATTTATAATTTCTGTTGTTGACCTTCTGCCAAGCCATTCTCTTAAGCTGTCTGGTATTTTTTCTCCTTGCTTCCCTCTATCTCTTCGTCCCTTAATTTTCCCAGATGTTACAATATATTCCAGTTGTTCTCTTCTCATTACATGACCAAAAAAGTATGATTATTTCTTCATAATATTGGAAATTAGCACTCTTTTTGCTTTGGCTTCTTTCAGAAAATATTCATTACTTTTCTCAGCTGTCCATGGTATTCTCAACATTCTTGTCTGTTGTCCTTTTGTCCCTGATTCACACCCATATATTAAGACTGGCTATACATAACATTTAAGAACTCTTTTTCTCATTTCTATTGTCAAAAATGGATTGCACAGTATCTTTCTAATTTTTTTGGGAAAACTGCTTTTGCCTGAGCCATTCTGCATCTCACCTCTGTTGTATATCTACCATCTGAGGTTAACATTATTCCAAGATATATAAATGAATATACCTGTTTTAATATTGTTCCACTTGTCTTTATTGTGCATTGGGGTGATATCTTTTTCTTTATTGCTACCATTGCTTCTGTCTTTTTGCTGTTAAGCCCGAGTCCTAGCGCATATCAATGATAAAACATAGCACTGGTCGTTGAAAAGTATGGGCACTACCACCGTATTCATCATCTGTGGAAGGAACTCACTTCTGTTTAACATTAATGCTTCAAGGTATGCATATTAAAAAGTAATGCCTCAAGGTATGTATATTAAAAAGTAATGACGAAATACAAGGTATTTGGTCACTATCGAACCCTACACTTCCTGAATAATTCTCTAACACAAATGAAGATATTGCAACAAAGTGTGAAGAGAAGTTCATTCATTAAGGGGAAATGACTACAAAATATTAAATGTGTCAGCAGTGTGTTTGTGCGTGCGCGTGAGTGACGCCCAATTGTTGTGACATGCCTTTCTCGCGCCCCTCTGCTTTTCTATTAGCTGAGGGTGCATGCACAATACGGTTATTGTTCGTGAGTGTTAGTGTACTGTACCTGTGAGTTCACACAGGTTAGCTTGAAAATATGTTGATAAACTCTAGAGGAATGAGTTTTTATTGGTAAAACTATCAAAGACATGTCACGTTCGGTAGTGGTTAAAGCTCCCTACATAAGAAATGAATTATGAATTTAAATATCCTCTCTTATCCACAAAAGGTTACATACATGTTTTCATAATACGTGCAAAATACATCCATATGCTTGCTACACAATAAGAACACAGAAGGGTTAGCAGATTATACATCAAGACCATTTATAAAATGAAATATGTGCTCTTTTACAAACCCTTTCATGTGCCCTTTCTGGTCGTTCATTTTCACCCTGTCTTGAAAAAGATTAAGTGGCACCTTCTTATCAACATTTGCCTGTGACATTTCTCTATGAATCTCCAGGAACTTCTACTACTTTCTTCTATCGTCTCCTCTGACTTTCTTTCATGCAGCCACGTTTACCTCCACATTCATTGCTATAAACCCGTTGCTTTAAAAAAAAAATTATTTTTCCTTTTCTAAAGGCGAAGTGGATTTTTGCCAATGTCTGTGTTTTTTTTTAAATATTGTATTTATATAAGCTTTACTTTTTCTCATATTGATTACTTTAGTGCACATCCTTTAATTACCTATTCTTTTTGGTTTGACTACATTACCCCAAAAATCATGTGCTGAAAGTCTGTAAAATACAGGGTCACTAACACCATATTTCCCTATACGCCACTTGGCGTGACGGGGGATACTTTACTTTTTTTTTACTTTTGGTTTACCAAAGAGGTTCAGAAATTTCACTCTCTCTTTAATTATGTTTGCACTTGAGTAACCGTTTGTAGACAAACTTTTGAAAAAAAAAAAACTGACTTCTATAATTCCTCTTAATGTTCGCTATAGCGAGTTAAAGGTCAAAGGTTCAGTAACCAACCAACCTGAGCTTTGTTGGTTATGCTATTACTGTCATGGTCGATTCATTACTCGCCCATAGTGTGCAGTTATTTTTCTCGAAGAACAGAGTCCACAGAGGAGAACAAGCACCGGCGTGTACGAACTCTGTTGCGCGGTCTGAGATCCATAAATTGTACGGGTGCGTTACAATACTGGTCAGATTTCATTGTCTGAAATCTATCTTAAAAGTAACATAATATATTACTTTATTCTATTGCATAGTCTTAGATCTGACACGCATGAAAGAAACCGTTGCCAAAGCTACAAACTAATTAATGTTTATTAATAATTTATGGCGGTACTTACCAATGTAGTGAATACCGCCCCCTGGGGCGCCGGAACGAACCAGGAGCGGTAGTAACCTCGGATGCATTTGTGGCGCGATGAATAAAAACAAGAGGACAACGGAAGCATACTGAAAGATAAAAATAACAAAGTTCTGAAAATCCGTTCGCATCTGTTGCATCAAGTATACGTCATGGTTAAAACATCTGTTATATAAAGCTGTCTTTTTCTTCATTGACATGACAAGGATGTGCATGTCGAGCGCGATTACTTTATTGTTGTTATTTGTTAGGGCGTTTGTCATGTTAACCTCCTTCTTGAACATGGGGAGGGCAAATAATTTCAATGCTGCGGTAAAGCTGGTAGCAAGTAGCCAGTAGTGGGGTGTGATAAACACTCCAAGGTATGGTGACAGTTTTACAAAGAAGGAACACAACACAATACTGACGTTTCGGCCTGTGGCCTTCTTCAGAAAACATGGACAACGAAAACAAACGATGACGCACAATAATCTATAACTACATGTCTGATGATAAAGTTAAGGGAGAGGTGGACAGAGAGAGGACAAGTAAAATCATGAGATAAGAGAAGAGAGAGATATATGTGCTACATGAGGGGAGGTAGGATGAGTGTAGAGATATGCACAATCGTAAGATTAGAAAATGAGGAGAAGATTGAGATTAAAGAGTGAAGCGTAAATAGTAAAAAGTGAATAATATATCATTAAAGGTATATAGAAATGACTTAACTCGAACGGTTGATCTGTCCTAAGCCTAAGCGTACTAGTCATCCGGATGAATTCCATCACGGAATCGTTTTAGTACTATTTTGAGCTATGTTGTTCTCTCTGTATTGCACCTCTTTCGTTATCCGCTCTTTTTTGCCTTACTCCATGCTCTATTTAATTCGGCAGCGTAATGTCCGATAATTTCTCACTCCATCTTCAGCTCTTTAAATACTTTCAACTTCCTTCTCTCATCACATTTTAAGATCATCTATTCCTACTCATTGTTTCGTGGTAACGGTACGTCTGCCCAGGTCTTCCTGTACTGTTTTAATAGAGAAAAGTTAAATGCAGTCAATCCGGTATTAATGTTAATGTTCATGTCGTAATCATGTGCGTTTCTAAGGCTTATACACTTGCCGGGACGCATTTGATCTCCGAGTGAACCTTATGAGATAAACCAACCAGAAAGGCAATCGTGATGGACAACACATGTGACTTGGCACAAGTTCGGATACGAAAAACTCGTTAGTCTTGTCATAATTCTTCCCTGAAAGAGACAATGCTCACAATAAGCAACACTATCAATGCAGTAAAGAGCATATGAAAAGTAAAGAACGAAAATAACTATATATAAACGCTTGATGAAAATGGATTGAGTCTGGACTGCAATGTCTTATGCGCTCTCAGTAATATCAATATTCACTTTGTATTTTCTTATCATCAATATTCACTTTGCATTTTTTTATCATCAATATTCACTTTGCATTTTTTATCATCAATATTCACTTTGCATTTTTTTATCATCAATATTCACGTCCTCCTCATTATTAATCTTTTGTTCCTATCCGTATTACCATTATTACTAGCATCATCTTACATCTTCTTACCTTCATACCTACTCCTGCATCAACATCATTCTCACGTACACCATCTTTACCTTTTTCTGAAACTATTTCAAGTATCTTCAAATCATCATTTAATAATCAATCATCAGTCAAAGCCCTTTAGATCCATTTTGGTACATAGACCACGGACGGGGTCTCACCATCCATATTCTTTGAATTATACTTCTCTCCAGTCAGGCCAAAGCTCTTAGATGTTTCCATGGCTACTTTTCTTCACGTATTCCTGGACCTTCCATGTCTTCTCTTCCCTTGCTGGTGTCATGGCCGTACTTGTTTTGCTATGTTTTCTTAGTGTGTATCCAATCCATCTCTATTCATAATCTGTTTTTTTCGAATGAAATATTCTTGTTTGTATTCAAAACCTTTTAAAACTTGTTAACACTATAATCATCATCTATCTATTGACCTTTCGAGCCGTAGCCGGCCCATAGGGCGTAGACCAAGATACTCCCTCTCTTATCTGAATTTTTGTTCTAGCAGTTTTCAATTCTTTTTAAAATATTTTATCAAATCTCGCCATTTGTCTCTGTTCTGTGCAAGCAGCTCTATCTCATTGAGGGAGCCGATTCCTGCTGTTCTTACATCTCTCATCAATGTTCACCTCAGTGTCTCTCTGGATCTTCCTCTTTTCCTCTAACCTGTATAATCACCGTCGTTGTTGTTATAATCAACAATCTTCAGTAGCCTCCGTCAGTCATAGTTGACTATGGATTTTTCAGCGCCCCTAGAAATGTCATTTTTTCTTATCTTTTCTTTCGTCGTGTATTCTCTTTCTCTATGAATCTGTCTGCTTCTTGTTTGAGGTGAACCTTTAGAGTGTGTTTCCAGAGATTGCGGTCCGCGCCTATGTCTTCCCATGCTGCAGGGTTGATGTTCAGAGTCTTCATGTCGCGTTTACACACATCTACAAATTGAAGTTTTGGGCGCCCCCTAGTTATTTTAACATCTGCCAGTTGTCCGTAGAGTATATTATCTTTCGGTATGCGGCCATCTTTCATACGGTGTACATGGCCAAGCCAGCGTAACCTACGTTGTTTGAGCAGCGTGTAGATATTCCGGAGGCCTGTGCAAGTAATGACGTCCACGTTTGTCACGTTATTCTCCCAGGTGATACCAAGACTACGGTTTGCATTGTGCGGACGTTCCAGCAACCCAAACGTAGGATACATTTATTAATTGTTGATTTCACTTGTGTGGCAGGTGTGGATGGTATCCTGTCGACACCAAAATGGCGATTCTGGAGTGTCCTCTCGAGGGCGCGAGCTTGGGCAGAAAAAGAAAGAGACAAGTTGTTGCCCATGCAACGTGTTTCTTCACTCCACACAGCCGAGCGATCCATAGGTCTAGAAATACGTTCATTTAAAAACAATAACAAACATATTGATCATTATCCTTCCCATCTTCATAACCATCATGACAATATAAGACTGAAATAAACAACATGTCACTAACAACAAATTGCCATATCCACAGGTCATTGGGCTACAGAAGCGTAACCGCATGATCGAAGAGCTGCTATACGATCTCCTCTACTCCACCTGGACCTCATGGGGTCCATGCAAGCGCTCCTGCAGACAGCAGCGACAGAGGAAGTGCAAGTACAAGCCGGTCTGCATCCACTCCTACATACAGGTGTGAGTTGTTTTATTGTGATTAATTTTTTATTACCTTGTGTTGTCGATTTAATGATCACTTATATGCATTTTTGCTATCTTGTGTTTCAGATTTAATTATCATGTTTAATGTATTTTGTAAGGAGAAAGACAATACAGTGATTTGCTAGAAATTAGTAAATAATATGTGAACTCCTATTTGGGGCAAGAGAAAAGAAAATTATATAAATGGAAAGACCATCTTTACAGAAATATATATATATATATATATATATATATATATATATATATATATATATATATATATATATATATATATATATATATATATATATATATATATATATATATATATACATATATATATATACTGTATAATTATTACATAAATATTTCAAAATTTTTAATTGCTTAATGTGATAAACATAACAAGCAAAAAATATGGAGTAGATATGAATATCAAAAAGACTAAAACTATGGTCATAAAGAAAGAAAATTCTCAAGACCTACAAGTAAATATCATAGTTGAAGGAATGCATCTGGAGATAGTTCAGAGCTACAACTACCTTGGACATACTATAACCAATGATGGAAAATGTAAAATTGAAATAAACAAAAGAATAGGTATGGCAAAAAGTAATTTTAATGCCATGAAAAATATACTAACAACAAAACAAATAATAGCAGGGCTGAAAATAAGAATAGCAAAATGTTACATCTTCTCAATATTCCTGTATGGTACAAAAACATATACATTAGACAAGAAAACAGAACAGAAAATTGAAGCCTTTGAAATGTAGATTTTTAGAAAAATAGGTAAAATTAGATGGAAAGAAAAGAAAACAAACGATGAAGTTTTAAAACAACTAAAAATAAAAAGAACTACTAACTACAATTAAGACAAGACAAATTAAATTTGTGGGGCATGTTAAAAGACACAACAGCCTACTTAAAGTAATATTGGAAAGGAAAATACACGGTAAAAGAGGCAGAGGCAGACCAAGACTAACATGGACGTGTAACATCAAAAGATGGACAAGTCAATCTATGACAACCTGCACCATCAAAGCAAGAAACAGAAGATAGAGTGGAATGGCGATCCATGGCAGCCAACCTTTGTTGCGGAGACGGCACTAGGTGATGATTTCAAAACAGTGTCGTAAAAGCTCGGACACACGAAGGAGTAGATAATTTTCAGATTGTAACTCCCTCGTGAGAAAACTTATTGTAACTCTCTCGTGAGAAAACTGCTTGTAACTCTCTCGTGAGAAAACTGATTGTAACTCTCTCGTGAGAAAACTTATTGTAACTCTCTTCTGAGAAAACTGATTGTAACTCTCTCGTGAGAAAACTGATTGTAACTCTCTCGTGAGAAAACTGATTGCAACTCTCTCGTGAGAAAACTGATTGTAACTCTCTTGTGAGAAAACTTATTGTAACTCTCTAGTGAGAAAACTGATTGTAACTCTCTAGTGAGAAAACCGATTGTAACTCTATAGTGAGAAAACTTATTGTAACTCTCTAGTGAGAAAACTGATTGTAACTATCTCGTGAGAAAACTTATTGTAACTCTCTCGTGAGAAAACTTATTGTAACTCTCTAGTGAGAAAACTGATTGTAACTTTCTCTTGAGAAAACTGATTGTAACTCTCTCGTGAGAAAACTGATTGTAACTCTCGTGAGAAAACTGATTGTAACTCTCGTGAGGAAACTGATTGTAACTCTCTCGTGAGAAAACTGATTGTAACTCACGTGAGGAAACTGATTGTAACTCTCGTGAGGAAACTGATTGTAACTCTCTCGTGAGAAAATTGATTGTAACTCTCGTGAGGAAACTGGTTCTAACTCTCTCGTGAGAAAACTGATTGTAACTCTCGTGAGGAAACTGATTGTAACTCTCCTGAGGAAACTGATTCTAACTCTCTCCTGAGGAAACTGATTCTAACTCTCTCGTGAGAAAATTGATTGTCACTCTCTCGTGAGAAAACTGATTGTAACTCTCGTGAGGAAACTGATTGTAACTCTCTCGTGAGAAAACTGATTGTAACTCTCGTGAGGAAACTGATTCTAACTCTCTCGTGAGAAAACTGATTGTAACTCTCGTGAGGAAACTGATTGTAACTCTCCTGAGGAAACTGATTCTAACTCTCTCCTGAGGAAACTGATTCTAACTCTCTCGTGAGAAAATTGATTGTCACTCTCTCGTGAGAAAACTGATTGTAACTCTCGTGAGGAAACTGATTGTAACTCTCCTGAGGAAACTGATTCTAACTCTCTCCTGAGGAAGCTGATTCTAACTCTCTCGTGAGAAAATTGATTGTCACTCTCTCGTGAGAAAACTGATTGCAACTCTCGTGAGAAAACTGATTGTAACTCTCTCGTGTGAAAACTGAGTCACATTAAAGAGAAACAGAAGAATAACTCACCAACGGTAGCATTACATAAAAGGTTTAAGTTAACAGGAAATAAAATGCTTATACAGTGTGGGTAAAGGAGAATACACATCAAAAACTGTGGGAAGATGAGATTGAGCAATATAGAAAAGAAATCTCAGACGAAAAAATACAACCCAATGACAATTCAAGAAGAATAGTACGCATGCAGCCAATGATATCTGTCAAAGAAAAGGAAATTTAAAAAAAAATAACAGAAAACAAAATTCAATGACTGAAGCAATCTTGAAAAAAATGGAGGAAAAGAATCTGCATAAAAGACCAGTCAATGCACCAAAATAGATATTTTAAAAACCCCAGAATTTGATGACAGGCAAAAGAAGACTAGTTCAGTGAAAGATGTCGGGAAATATACGAGACGAGAATATACAAGATTTAAGTGAGATCATCATTCTCTCGTTGTACCAGATTTGAATAAAATGTTGAGGGAGGAGGTGTTTCTCCCAACCTCTCCGATGTCGAGATGGCTTGAGAACCCTTTCTCTGGCATATCTTGTGGCTTCTTGGATAGTCAAATTGTGTTGTTGCAGGACATCTTTAACATCATCCCATCATCTATTTTTACGTCTTCCTCGTGGGTTATATTCATTTATAAATGTGATCTAGGCCCTGACTGGTATGGCATTTTCAGACATTCTTTGAGATAGCCATTCAACTTGCTGTCTGTATATAATGCAAGATGGGTTCCATGTCCAAACGTTTTCTTATGTCCTCATTTCGTTGTCAGTTTCTTAGTGATACTCCTGCAGCTCTTTCCAGACATCTCATTTATGTGTGATCAGTGTGACGACGTCAGATTAAAAATATTTAAGAGGGATGCAAACAGAAATAAAGAGAATGATCAATAAAAGGAAAAACGCCACAGAAGATGGAAGTATTCTTTTTTTTAAAAAGAGAAGGAAAAACTATCATTACCAGTAGATGGCAGAAATATATAACAGACCTATTCGACAATAAAAGAGAGAAGTAGCTAGCCATAGATTTTTATGCCATGTTAGAAAATATAGAAAGTATTACAATCCGAAGTGGCGAAGGCTATTAAAAAGAATGAAAAGAGAAAGTGTTAATTCTGACGACATACAAAGAGAGACGGGGACCTCGGTGGCCTAGTTGGGAAAACCATCCAACTGAGCTACCGACGTTCGGAGAACCAGTGTTTGTTTCCCGGTGGAAGCAGTGTGAATTGTACTGTACTTGTGGTTGGAAAAAAATACCCCCGTGGTCGACCCAGCCGCTGGCAAAAATGTGTACCAGTGTAGTGGTACTCTGGAAACGTGAGGAATACCGCCTTTCATCGTGAGTTTCGATGCTTGAAGCGACGCTATCCAGGAGTCTCCGAACACTTCTAGATAAACGGCCGAGCACATGTGGGTTAAAACTCGCGTGCTAAGGCTCCGATTCAAGTTTCGTACTTCACCTGTACTTTACAAAGAGAGGCGATAAAGGCACTAGAAGATGTTGTCATTGAAATCGTCACCTCAAGGAACATTGAACAATTAAAAAATAAAATAAATGGGAAATTAAAGAAATGATAATTTGGAATTAGGAGTCCATTCAATGAAGCTTTGAAAACATCCTAACATCTCAGAACTGGTCTTCCCTTTTGGTCTCTTTCCGTCCTTAAGTTCGGCATACAATATTTATTTGGGAATACGAGTGTTTGCCACTCTTCTTATATGACTATGACCCACCCACCTTTGTCAACGACTCCTAAGTGTTGCCATGATGGATGGGAGTTTGGCTCGTTGTAAAACATTAGAGTTGGTTACTTTGTGCTGCCTTTTGATGTTCATTATCTCTCGAAGGCAACGTGCATGAAGATTATTTAACCTTTTTTCCGGCCCTGCATAGGTAGTCCAAGTTTCTGGTCCGGATAGAAGTGTACAAAGCACGCAACTTTGGTAAATTTGAATCTTAGTTCTGAATGTTAATTATAATAAAAAATAAAATATATCAGAAAGAACACATAGATTTAAAGAGAAGAGTCAGACAGGGCTGTTGGATATTCAGTCTATACACTGAGCTTAAACACCCATAGATGCATAATAAATAATTCGTGTTATGTCGATAACACTATATTACTCATAATAAGCCCATCAGAATTATAACTTGCTAGTTTAAAGCAATAAGAAAAGCAGAAAGTGTGGATTGGGTATAAATATCAAGAAGACTACAGCTATGAAATAAAACAGTGATAACACACAAAAACGTACAAATAACATATCAAGGTAGATGGAATAACCTAACAAGTTGTGAAGGAAATACGAGATAGACTAAACAAAATTATAGGAATAGTAAATAGTGTTCTATGAATGACATACTCACATCAAAGAAAATAACTCCAAAACTATAAAATATAAAGTGGTCTATCTATTTAACATTCCTGTTTGGCGCAGAAACAGAGACATTTAATGATGAAATAAAGAATAAATTTGAAATTTATGTTTTTAGAAGAATAGAAAAAAAAATAGACGGATATGAAAATAAATAATGAAGTATTGAAACAGCTGAAAGTGAAGAAAGGACTATTTAACACAATGGAACTAGACAAATAAAATATTTAGGATATGTAAAGAAACACAATGATCTACTGAAATTCGTCTTTGAGGGGAAAGTACAAGGTGACGATTCCGAGGCAGGCAAAGATTACATTGGACTGGCAACTCAAAGTATGGCCAGGGGAACCTGTGACTGGTTGTGTCAAACAAAGAAAGAGTGTGTGAAATGGAACTTCGGAGTAGCCAACCATCGATGTGTGGACGACACAAGATGATAGTGCTGACCCTTGGTAGCAGCTGTCAAACACGTCTCACTAGCCAACAATCGATGTGTGGACAACACAAGATGATAGTGCTGACCCTTGGTAGCAGCAGTCAAACACGTCTAACTAGCCAACCATCGATGTGGGGACGACACAAGATGATAGTGCTGACCTTTGGTAGCAGCAGTCAAGCACGTCTCACTAGCCAACCATCGATGTGTGGACGACACAAGATGATAGTGCTGACCCTTGGTAACAGCAGTCAAGCACGTCTGACTAGTCAACCATCGATATGTGGACGACACAAGATGATAGTGCTGACCCATGTTAGCAGCAGTCAAGCACGTCTGACTAGTCAACCATCGATGTGTGGACGACACAAGATGATAGTGCTGACCCATGTTAGCAGCAGTCAAGCACGTCTGACTAGCCAACCATCGATGTGTGGACGACACAAGATGATAGTGCTGACCCTTGGTAGCAGCAGTCAAGCACGTCTGACTAGCCAACCATCGATGTGTGGACGACACAAGATGATAGTGCTGACACTTGGTAGCAGCAGTCAAGCACGTCTGACTAGCCAACCATCGATGTGTGGACGACACAAGATGATAGTGCTGACCCTTGGTAGCAGCAGTCAAGCACGTCTGACTAGCCAACCATCGATGTGTGGACGACACAAGATGATAGTGCTGACCCTTGGTAGCAGCAGTCAAGCACGTCTGACTAGCCAACCATCGATGTGTGGACGACACAAGATGATAGTGCTGACCCTTGGTAGCAGCAGTCAAGCACGTCTGACTAGCCAACCATCGATATTGGGACGACACAAGATGATAGTGCTGACCCTTGGTAGCAGCAGTCAAGCACGTCTGACTAGCCAACCATCGATATTGGGACGACACAAGATGATAGTGCTGACCCTTGGTAGCAGCAGTCAAGCACGTCTGACTAGCCAACCATCGATGTGTGGACGACACAAGATGATAGTGCTGACCCTTGGTAGCAGCAGTCAAGCACGTCTGACTAGCCAACCATCGATATTGGGACGACACAAGATGATAGTGCTGACCCTTGGTAGCAGCAGTCAAGCACGTCTGACTAGCCAACCATCGATGTGTGGACGACACAAGATGATAGTGCTGACCCTTGGTAGCAGCAGTCAAGCACGTCTGACTAGCCAACCATCGATGTGTGGACGACACAAGATGATAGTGCTGACCCATGTTAGCAGCAGTCAAGCACGTCTCACTAGCCAACCATCGATGCGGGCACGGCCACATATGGTGGTAAGTAAACGTAAAGAGCCCCGTCACGCTAAGTGGCGTATAGGGAATATGGTGTTAGTAACCATAATTTTTACAGACCTTCGGCACATGATTTGTGGGATTTTTCCTTCCCAGAAAAAAAAATCCGGTACCCATTTAAGGCTGGGTGAATCCGGAAGCCGTCAATCAGGATCGAACCCGACCTTTTGTCCTTTGTAACCCAGTTCACTAACCACTGAGCTATTGCGGCTCCCACATATGGTGGTGCTGACCCTTAATTATTGTAGTTAATTACAACAAATTTTAATTGCCACCTTATGAAAACAATCATCATTTTTTGGCCATGTAATGAGAAGAGAACAACTGGAATATACTGTAACAACTGGGAAAATTGAAGAACGAAGAGAAAGAGGAAAGCAAAGAGAAAAAATACCAGACAGCTTAAGAGAATGGCTTGGCAGAAGGTCAACAACAGAAATGATAAATAACTGTCGAGATCGAAAATTGTGGAGAGACATGATCACCTACGCCAGCAGGCCCGGTACTTGATGATGAATTACAACTGACTGTTGCTTTATAGCTTGTGTGACGTGTTTCCTTTCATCCTCCCCAGGAAGAGAGAAGATGTCAGGTGGCAGGGTCGCAGTGCGAGCACAGGTTTAGCCTCAAGCCCATGGGAGTTAGCAAGGAGGCGGAGGTCAACGGCAGTGACGATGACGAAGGTAAAATAGACGACAGCGGAACAGACACCCTGGAACAGGATTATAATTTGGATGACTATGACGGATCAGTGGATGACGAAATGGACGAGACGGTAGTGGAAGAAGGTAAGATAGGCATTTATTTATTTATTACTAAATTGGAGGAAATTTGACAGAGATTAAATGTTACAGTGTATCTCTCCTTTCTGTCTCTCTTTTTGTCACTCTCTGTGTCTCTCTGTTATTCTCTCTATGCCTCTCTCTGTCTCTATCTCTGTCTCTCTCTCCCTTTCTGCCTCTTCTATCTTTTTCTGTCTCTCTCTCTGGCTTTCTTTGTCTTTCTCTGTCTCTCTCTCTCTCTATGTCTCTCTCTGTATTCTCACTGTCTCTTTGTGTCTACCTATATATCTCTCTGTCTTTGTCTCTCTCTCTCTCTCTCTATGTCTCTCTCTGTATTCTCACTGTCTCTTTGTGTCTACCTATATATCTCTCTGTCTTTGTCTCTCTCTCTCTCTCTCTCTCTGTGTCGCTCACTGTCTCTCCCTGTCTCCCTGTGTGTGTCATTCCCTGTCTCTCTCCCTGTCTCACTCTGTCTTCCCTCTCTCTCTCTCTCTCTCTTTGTTTCTCTACCTCTCTCTCTCTCTACACTAGTGGGTTTCCAGACCAAAACGGCTTTGAGAGGTCGTGAATAGACTACTGGTCTGCACTAAAATGACGTGGACTTGGTATCATCTCTACCGTGGACAGACATCATGGTGGAGCGACGTTGATTCGCGTATTTGAGATGAGCCCGTTCTATAACACAGGGCAAGGTTTCCCCACTTTGTAGACGCTGTTGAATTGACCATTTTTTTTTCAACTATAGACGTACATCTCTGATCAATTGAAATAATCTTGACTCTCCCTGTATACAGACTCGACTGATACAATATACAGTCTCATTTCAACAAATCAGATCAACAGATCTGAAATGAAGAACTGAGAAAAAAATCTAGGAATAACCCCCGCCATAGAATATATAAAGAAACGACATATAAAATGGTTTGGCCACGTGGCAACGCAGATAGATCAAAACACAACGAGCCTTCAATAAACTTTGCGAGAACACCAGACCCAAGAACTAACCACGAAAAAGATGGATTGACGGAATATTAGAAACACTACATATATATAAGGAATATACATCACCTTCTATACATTTAAACGGTATTCACAACCCTTTCTTATATAACTTCCCTCTGTCAATTCTTTCATAATGTCAAATGAGACATTTTCATCTTTTCTCTCGCCTTGATTAATCATGCATTCCTCAGCTCATTCAGCAGATTGAAGACACTTAATGACAAATGACGACTGCTTTAATAACAAGAACATATACATGAATTTGGATATTGATCATCCTCACAGCGCCAGAGCTGGAAGTTGTCAGCGAACCACAGCTGATGGCTTGCGCCAGGATCGGTGAACCAGAAGCATCCTAACCCTGCTCCACCTCTCAGTGGTGCCTCTAGTAACAGACTAACCTGTCTAGTCTGGCTAAGCGTGTAGGGATCAAAGAGGGAAGACAACCCGGTACTCAAAAATGTCATGCTGAAGTCGAATGTGTTGGGCCGAAAGGCGCAAATATCACAGTTATACTGTAAACCACAACACAACGCAGACACGCCCACTTAACGTCCTTTTAAGGCGGATGATGAAGAGGTACACTCCTTTAGTCATCAGGTAAACGCAAGCAAGCAACAAGCATTCCGCTCTTCACATTCTCTCGTTCAACTCTACCAGTCGAACAAAATCTGGTGAAAAAATCTACTCTTTCTAGACTTTCTTATTAGCCCTGGTGAACACAATGCAAGATACAGATAAACGGGTTAATCTAAAGCAAGTGCAGAGCGTCAAATTCATGGGCACAATAATAACTGCAGATGGAAGATACACCACAGAAATCAAAAGTAGAATATCTCAGGCCAAAACAGCATTTCAGAAAATGAAAAATGTCTTGTACAAAACGTTTATGTCACAATGGTTGTGAGAAAGAGAGTTCAGCGGTGCTATATAGAGCTAATTCTGGAAGTAATCCATGGACAGTTGATAAACAAATGAAACAATCAGAAAGATCGATCCTAAAAACATCAGAAAGAAACAATCAACATTTTTCTGGCGCATCAAGAGAAGATGAAAGTTGGAATACTTGATTCTTCTTCTTCTACTTCTACCTTTTTAGCTCCCAGTGGAGCATATGTCTTCAAGAAACACTTGAACCATGGCATGGAAAACAGTAACAACAGAACTGATACGATGGCTAGAAAATTGTGGAAGAATATGATCGCCTACGACAACCAGTATAGCACATGATGATGATATGGACCAAATTTTTCCGATGACGATCTTATTATAACTTCACTGGCAACATCTAATTCTTAATGTCGAACTGCTCCCATGTTTATTTCTAAACATCACACTAATTGGTGGTAACATCTTCCCGGTTCCCAACACTAAACACGACCACTATGGTGAAAACACGAATCTCTAATGAAAGTTTAATGCTGGTCGAATCTTGGTTTATAAACAATTCTAGCCTAAACTCGAGTCTTATCATCATCATCAAGTACCGAGCCTGCTGGCGAAAGTGATCATGTCTCTGCACAATTTTTGATCTTGACAGTTATTTATCATTTCTGTTGTTGACCTTCTGCCAAGCTATTCTCTTAAGCTGTCTGGTATTTTTTCTCTTTGCTTTCCTCTATCTCTTCGTTCCTCAACTTTCCCAGATGTTACAATATATTCCAGTTGTTCTCTTCTCATTACATATCTATCTATCTATCTATCTATCTATCTATCTATCTATCTATCTATCTATCTATTGACCTTTCGAGCCGTAGCCGGCCCATAGGGTGTAGACCAAGATACTCCTTCTCCTATCTGAATTTTTGTTCTTGCAGTTTTCTTTTAAAGATATTTTATCAAATCTCGCCATTTGTCTCTGTTCTGTGCAACCTGCTCTATCTCATTGAGGGAGCCGAATCCTGCTGCTCTTGCCTCTCTCATCAATGTTCTTCTCAGTGTCTCCCTGGGTCTTCCTCTTTTTCTCTTACCTGTTGTTTCCCACATGAGGGCTTGCTTTGCTATTCGGTTATTATCTCTTCTCATCACATGTCCAACATCTCATTACATAGCCAAAAAATAATTATTGTTTCTTCCATAATTATGGAAATTAGCTCTCTTTTTGCTTTGGCCTCTTTCAGAACGTTTTCATTACTCTTCTTAGCTGTCCATGGTATTCTCAACATTCTTCTGTAAAACCACATTTCTACAGACTCCAGTGATTTTCTTGTCTGTTGTCCTATTGTCCATGATTCACATTGATATGTTAAGACTGACTCTACATAACATTTAAGAACTCCTTTTCTTGTTTCTATTGTCAAAAATGGATTGCATAGTATCTTCCTCATTTTTTGGCAAGCTGCTTTTGCCCGAGCAATTCTGCGTCTTACCTCTTTTGTACATCTTCCGTCTGAGGTTAACAAAGTTCCCAAATATTTAAATTCATTTACCTGCTTTAATATTGTTCCACTTGTTTTTATTCTGCACTGAGCTGATGTCTTTTTCTTTGTTGGTACTATTTCTTCTGTCTTTTTTTTTGCTATTAAGGTTGAGTCCTTTATTTTTGCTTTCATTCACTATAATGTCTAACATTTCTTGCAACTCTTTCACTCTTAGCGATTAAGATGATTATGCTATCAGCATACCCTAGGTTATGTATAATAGGACCTCTTATATTAAGAGTCTTATTTATATTAAGACCCAAGTTATTTGGTTTTTGGTTACGGGAGGCCCCGGTATCACTGCAAACAAATTAAAATCCACAATTGCTCAACCGCCCGTGTCAGCGAAATCATCTGAATCTCATCTCCTAAACAAAGAAATGTAACTGTAGTCCCCATCGTAGCAGTCTCAGCACACGCCAAAAGACATAAGGCGAAACCGCGCAAAAAGTGAACGCAGCCAACTTTTCCCTGTCATATGATATCGTCATTAATCGTGAACAATTGGAATATCGAAACATGATCAAAACTGATGAGACACACAGCTCACGGTGTGCACAGAGCACTTAACTCAGTAGCTCATGCAACAAGCTGGACTTGGAATATGAGGAAACTGCAACAAGGAACACTTTTCATGCATAGCCTTCAATTGTTCCCCCCACCTATCCACCATATACCGGGAGTTTACGTCCTCTTGAAAATGATGATCGTCGTATTTTTTTTTTTAATGTATAGCGCTTGATGATGTTAGGCCATCGTTGTTGACTCCAATTCCGAACATATAGACGCATAGTTAGTCGTCAGATTATCCTTGTCGCACATCAAACAACAGACCGTAAGATTAGCGTACGGCCGGTCTAGGGATGTACGATGAGCCATTACGATGACGTAGCACACACCAATGTCGTACACACAATTTCGCTCCCTTTAGATTTCTGATTACTCTAGAAAAAGCTGCCTACGACGAACAAAACACGAAGCAAATTCCCTAAAGAGATAAAACTGCGACTGACGAAGTAGTTTACATTAATGAGTAACTTGGAAATAACTTTCGTCAAGGAATTCAAACAACGGCCATGAACAGCACCAATATGACGTAAAATGCAGATCAAGTCTAGACGTTGGAAGGTCTCATTCATAACACTTAATTTGTCAAAAGAGACTGTTGCCGGCGTGCGACATCGCTTTAGCGGCGCAGATGTAATAAGTAGATCATCATTTTTACTTTAACGCAGAAAAGTGCAATGGAGAACCGAAATTAATCAGATCCCGAATTAATTTCTGCAGCGATCAAGAGAACGTGACCTAGATCCACCATCTTTCCAACGGAAGTCCTGACGCAAGTCTTTTAGTCAAGTTATAACATAACCACACCGTGACTAGTATACTACTCACCTAAGGACTGTGCACCTTTTAATGGTTAAATTCCCTATTTTCTCTTATGAGCTCAATATAAATCCATGTTAATTAAAATTTATCTTCTACGCCAATAAAGGGGCTCACACAGTCTCTTAAAATGTTCTCTGTAAAATACGCCTACCTGACGTGTTACTGACCACACAATAATTAATAAATGTGTTGACGGCTATTAACAAGATATAGGCACTGTATCCTTCAAGGCGGGATAGGTAAACTTTACTTTGTCTTTTTCTTTACATTTGTTCTCTCTCTCTCCCTCTCTTTCTTGCGTTTTCCCTCTCTCTCACTCTCTCTCTCTCTCTCTCTCTCTCTCTCTCTTGTTACTCTTTCTTTATTTCCATCTTTTATTCGTGGCCTTTTACTCTCCATTTCCTTTATCTTCATCTCTTTCCCATATTCTTTTTTCTAAACAGGATATGCAAAAACTATGCTATTAAAAACAAAGCGCATTATTCAACATTAATAACACATTATGTTATTTAAAATAACATATTGTATCTTCACGTGGATTATAATTGGAAAGCTTAAACCATCTATCAAACTTGCCACCATTTGTCTTTCTTCTATCGATAAGCCTATGTTGTTTATTACATTTAAATGTTAACACAATTTAAAGTACCTCTGTGTAGAAGAACTAGGTGACCCATGTGGTGAAGTCTGCAATAATTATGAAGCAGAAATAACAGCCATAGAAACATCAGTGTTTCATCTTGATATTATTTTTAATACCATACCTTCAAGGACATGGAAACACCTTTATTTTTACTGATTCTAGATCAGTTCTGCAGGTTCAGATAAGTAACATAAACAAACTAGAATTCACACAGCTCACCATAGACATTGATAACCCCATTAATACACAAGACATAGGGAAAGTCAGGACACTCGAACACACCATGAAACGATAAGGCAGATACATCAACTAAGCGAGGATCTAGACAGACACAGTTTTACACCGTCATCTTATTAAAAAGCCAAACAATTCATAGCCTACAACAGTAGAGAAGATTGGCTGAATGTATGGGCCATGGGAAACAGGGAGAGATCTTTTTAAATACATGTCAAGGCCTGACCCCCATGACAGCATTAACAACCTAAATAGAAGAGACCAAACCATCAATTTCAGACCGAGAACCGATCATGTAACACCGAACAATTACATCAATAGAATACAACAAAACCAAACTCCAGTTTGACTGGTCTGTGGACACTCGCATGAAACTGTAGAACATCATCTGTTTGACTATCCAAAGCTCACCGATATCAGTGCAACTCTACTTCTTCAAGTACATGATAAATGGAACATCTATTTGACTATCCAAAGCTCACCTATATCAGTGCAACTCTACTTCTTCAAGTACATGATAAATGGAACATCTGTTTGACTATCCAAAGCTCACCTATATCAGTGCAACTCTACTTCTTCAAGTACATGATAAATGGAACATCTATTTGACTATCCAAAGCTCACCTATATCAGTGCAACTCTACTTCTTCAAGTACATGATAAATGGAACATCTATTTGACTATCCAAAGCTCACCGATATCAGTGCAACTCTACTTCTTCAAGTACATGATAAATGGAACATCTATTTGACTATCCAAATCTCACCTATATCAGTGCAACTCTACTTCTTCAAGTACATGATAAATGGAACATCTATTTGACTATCCAAATCTCACCTATATCAGTGCAACTCTACTTCTTCAAGTACATGATAAATGGAACACTTTATACGGAACTACAAGGAAACTCAGAAATACCTGCAGATATCATTACATGGCTTTGGATCGAAGGACATCAGCTTGCGGGCTGCTGAATCCATAACAACAACTAAGTATCTCTCCACAACCAATGCAACTTATACCTGCCACAAACTTTATTGTTTTTCTTCTTTCTCCTATGTGTTGCAGTTTATATAAGATTACATGGACATTATACGAACAATCGATAAAGCGAACTACTCAGTTTTATCCAAATATTTTCATTCGAAATGAAAGAATAACGAAGGGAAGTGAAGGCTATACGATAAAAATACTTGCAAAATGTTGTTTTAAATTCTGGAACATTTGAGTGCGGAAGGACTATTTCAGAAATGAAATTAACTCAACGGTTATCAAAATATGCTCTGTACGGCACCTTTATTAACTCTTCTATCAACAAATCACACGTTTAAATGTAAAACAGATGCGCACTGTTTCACATCATTTCAAATTCTAGTCAGGAATGCTGTAGTTGGAAACTGAACAAACTGTTCTGTATGTAAAACGACCAGGCACTTAAAATGTTTAAGAACAGCTGGGCGAGTGGAAACGAATTAAACTTGTATTTGTTTGTGCGTTTTTCTTGACGATCACTTCTTCTTTTCGTTTTTTCTTATTAAAGAGCGTTATACATTTCAGTTCAAAACAAGACCTTTTTACACTAGCTGTGAGTACACGACTTGCCATCGACCTTCGATCACTACTGGCTTCACCAGCTTCGCTTGTCGGTTTCTGCAGCTTCAACGGAAACGTAGTGTAAGATTGTGTGAGTGAAAGATAAAGATAAAGATATTGTGTGAATGAAAAATAAGAATAAAGATATTGTGTGAATGAAAGATAAGGACTTACTGAGGACAGCAAATTCAGAGTTCGGAGTGTAAAATTTGACGTCATCGAGCTTTAATGTTAAGCTAGTAAAGGGTATGTTTATGACGTCATTAATTAAAACGAAATTTAAGTCCAGCGTGAATTGAGATGTTTTTGGAATACACAATAACATACACAACGTGGAATGGATAATGATTCGGCAACTCGCGCTAGCATCAACTACCGAGCTATCTGGCGCAGGTGCTCATGTCGCTCCACAACTTTCGATCTCGACAGTTATTTATCATTTCTGCTGTCGACCTTCTGCCAAGCCATTCTCTTAAGCTGTCTGGTATCTTTTCTCTTTGCTTCCCTCTATCTCTTCGTCCCGCAATTTCCCCAGTTGTTACAATATATTTCAGTTATTCTCTTCTCATTACATGGCTAAAAAATTCCTGATGATTAATTTGTGCGTTAGCACATGCCGATAATGGCTAAGTACATCTAGTACATACTAGTACATCTAGAATGATTGGAACAGTTAGTCTGTCTGTACCAATAGTACCTCTCCCAATCATCTTAGATGTAGTAGTATTTATCTATGCCTCATCGTTTGTTGTCATTGTTCTTGTTTTCTGAAGAAGTCCGCATGTTGGCCGAAACGGTAATATTCTGTTGTGTTCCTTGTTTGTAAAGATATCACCATACCTTGTAGGACTGTACATTACACGCCATTACTGGTTCCTTGCTACCAGCTTTACCGCAGTACTGCATTTATTTGCCCGATCGCTATTTGCCTAGAGGGAGCCGCGATAGCTCAGTGGTTAGTGAACTGGACTACAAATGGACAACAGGTAGGGTTCGATTCCAATCGACGGCTTTCGGGTTCACCCAGCCTTTAATGGGTACCGGATTTTTTTTTTCGTAAAGTAAAACGGCACGGGCGTAATACCGACCACATTACCCAAAAATCATGTGCTGAAGGTCTGTAAAATGTATGGTCACTAACACATTATTCCCTATACGCCACTTGGAGTGACGGGGGCTCTTTACTTTTTTACTAATTGCCTAGAAATCTGATTAATATCTCTCTTTCTAACATGACCAAACCATGTTCGTCCTCTGCTTCGGAACAGTGCCAACATGTAAAGAAACGTAGCTCCTTGCAAGACAAGTGTGTTTGTTATTTTGTCCTGCCCTTAAATTTTGCGAAGACAGCGCACATTAAAACTGCTCAATCTCCCTTCATGCCCTCAATACATAGTTCAAATCTCAGACCCTATAGGATAAAGATCTTTGTCCTGAGTGCTAATCTAAGGCTGACTCAGGCCTATTGTGTGACTCTGCACAATAATTATAATAATTTTATAGCAAATGTGTTTCTTCAGTAGTTTAGTTTAATAGTGGAGGAGAAATAAAAAAAACCATCTTTACGACACATAGTACCATTGCTGGTGTATGTCGGCGGGGGGGAGGGGGGGGGGCAACGATAGAACCAGAGTGATAAAGGCAGCTTGGTCAAGCAGTCGCCACGACGTGTGCGACTCAGGATTTTTATTTCACCCCCGATAAAATAAAATAAAATGAACAAAAATATGAAAAATGGTATGGTTAAAGCTTTACGTAATTAATCGACGACACAATTAAACAACGTTTCGGCTCAATAAGCCTTCAGCAGTATTTTTTTTTTCATTTCTGCTTTACAACCAGCTTTACCGTAGCTTCACATTTATATGCATTTCTTTGCCTTGACCCCTTAGTTTAATAGTGGTGTATTAAAACAAAACAAAAAACAAGAAATTAGTATAGTAGAGCCTCCATCCCTTTTGACTCTGTGTTGTTAATTACATTTGTAACTGCCTGGACAAATGAATACCATTATCTTCCAAACTGTACCAGTTTTTTCTCGATTCCAGTTAATATTAAGAATTATTGAGATTATACCTATTTGTCACTGCTCGTTTCATAAAAATGTTTAGTAATAGCTCCTCAATAATTGGTTTCATAATTATGTTTAGTAATAACTCCTAAATAATTGGTTTCATAATTATGTTTACTACTAACTCCTCAATAATTGCTTTCATAATTATGTTTAGTAATAACTCCTCAATAATTGGTTTCATAATTATGTTTAGTAATCATCATCATCAAGTACCGGGCCTGTTGACGTAGGTGATCATGTCTCTCCACAACCTCCGATCTCGCCAGTTATTTATTATTTCTGTTGTTGACCTTCTGCCAAGCCATTTTCTTAAGCTGCCTGGTATTTTTTCTCTTTGCTTTCCTCTATCTCTTCGTCCCTCAATTTTTCCAGTTGTTACAATATATTCCAGTTGTTCTCTTCTCATTACATAGCCAAAAAATGATGATTGTTTCTTCCTAATATTGGAAATGAGCTCTCTTTTTGCTTTGAACTCTTTCAGAACATTTTCATTACTCTTCTTAGCTGTACATGGTATTCTCAACATTCTTCTGTAAAACAACATTTCTACAGATTCCAGTGATTTTCTTGTCTGTTGTCCTATTGTTCATGATTCACACCCATATGGTAAGTCTGGCTCTACATAACATTTAAGAAATGTCTAGTAATAGTTACTCCATAATTCATTTCAACATTACGTTTAGTAATAGTTTTTTCTTCTTCCGCTTTCGGATCACTTTTTGTGTCTTCGTCATTAAAATGGTGTTTTGTTTAAAATTATGATCCACTTTACAGACCAACGTATCAAACAACAGCACATTTGTTGGTACAGGTTTTGCGTTTCTACTTCTAAAGAATCCTCAACTTGTGATTCTGTTTCCAACCACTGCTGGAGATCGAGAAATATCTTTGTTGTTGTTGTTGACGGAGTGCCACGAGTTGATGCGGGTAGGTTGCCCTTTGACTCATTTGATGTGGCGGGTCGTAATGGCTTTCTTGACATTCCAGGCTCTTACTGGAGAAGTTGGAGTTCGTCTACCCCAGGCTATGCTGGGAAATTACTAGTCCAGCCTAGAGGTACTGCAATACTGGGTCCTCTATATCAGTAACAGCCACCACTACAGGGAACACGGCGATCCTAGCTTCTGTTAGCCAGTCTGTTTTGATGCAGACTGTCACCAAGGGTGACCACGAGGAGGTAGAACTGCTAGGTCTTGGTCAGCTGATGGTGCGCCGACCTTGCTATTGCGACCACAGGTCGCGGGCGCTTCTGCTCGCCCTAAAGAGAAACATCTTTGTCAGTTTTATTTCCCTGAACCTGGTGCAAGCAGCCTGTAAATAAGCCACTGACCGACTTGCACTGAATGCTTATCCTTCAACAAAATATATTCTGCTGAAATATGTTTTACATTAAAAAACAAAGTTTTTCCAGTTTTCTGTAAGTGGGTTTTAAGTGTGGGAAGTTAGGACCACGCTGGCGGGATTCTCTCAAGGTGGTTCAGCTTTAGCAATTTACATTTCTGCACTGTTTTGTTCTGGCTGCAGATACTTATCTAATGGTGCACTGCTGTGTTTCGTTTAAAAACTGGCATTTCAGTTACATTCTTGGAATTCTTGTTTGTTTTAATCTCATAGTTGTATTTTAGTTCTGGTCTTGGAAATTGTGTATCTTTTATGAATGAAGCTGTCTTTAGTCTAGACAACTCCCCTTGTTCTTGAAATTGATATTTTATAGAAATGGTTTCAGTATGTGACACAGGACACAAATGTAAGATTTTGAGCTAAATGCAATATTTATGTGTGGATGATATTATCATCATAAAGTACCATGTCTGCTGGCGTAGGTGATCATGTCTCTCAACAATTTTCGATCTCGACAGTTATTTATCATTTCTGTTGTTGACCTTCTGCCAAGCCATTCTCGTAAGCAGTCTGGTATCCTTTCTCTTTGCTTTCCTCTATCTCTTCGTCCCTTAATTTTTCCAATTGTTACAATATATTCCAGCTGTTCCCTTCTCATTATATTGCCAAAATTGATGATTGATTGTTTCTTCCTAATATTGGATATTAGCTCTTTTTTGTGCTTCGGCCTGTTTCAGAACGTCTTTATTATATTTCTTAGTTGTCGTGGATGATATATTAGAAGTTAATACTCTTTAAAAGATTAAATATTGATAAATTTGAGAATTTCAGAGGATGCTATATTCAATTTTCAAACACCAAATTTGTTTACATTTTAAGATACAGCATATTCTACTCACTTTCAATGTAAAACGGAAGAAGTATATGCATTTTATCTTACTGAAAAAAAACACATTAGCAAAAATAATAAAAGTATAAAAAATAAACACCTTTTTGCGGCATTTATAGACGAAGATGCCATGAGCCTTGTGCATTCCAGTCATGTTTAAAATGAATATTCTACTAAAGTGGTTTACATTTGTGACAACCAGAGAAAAAAGCGTGACCTTTCTGCTTGAAGCATTCAAAGCATGACCGATATGTTATAGTCCGTTCAGAAATTCATAACCACACTTGAATTAGCTTTACGTGATAACCGTTTGTTATTTTGCTTTCAACTTTTGCATGTAATCTTATAATATTGATGTCGTTATAGAAATATTTTTTGCTCTGAGAAATTTGATCTAGTTTAAAAGTTTTCTTCTTTAGGCTATATTAAATTCACCCTGTTCGAATTTGACACCATTTTAGGATATATACATTAATTTGGTGCGGTCGTTCACGTAAAATAGTTTGGCTATTGCAGAAACACTAAGTTCAGGAAAATCCCGTGCACAAAACTGAATTGTTATTGAACGACATGACGCACCACGGCCTGGGCATTAATTACCGAAGGGAAGGCGTATCTTTATTAATTTTGTGAAGACTCAGTAGACAATTTGTTGACTTTAAATACCAACATTTATATCTAAATTACAATGAGTTTGAAATGCAAATTTATAACTATGCAAAAGGTTACTGTTTTACTATATCAGCACTTCCTTAGGGAATTCAAGATGGGACAAAGTGCCTACTGCATCAAATACAAAAGAGCAAATTAGGACATGGCTTGCGAATGAAAATGTCAAATTTGACGACACATATTTAAAACCCGAATTGTTACAACTTGTGAAGAATACGAATAAGAAAAAGGTGTACCATGTTGACAAAATCATTGAGAAATACGGCCACACTAATTGTAACCAATTGAATTCATGTTTGCAAATACACATAACGAACAACACCCACAATTAAGTACTATGTAGATACGCTTCTATAGTCCGTTCAGATTCGTTTGCCTAGACATTAATTTATTTTTTTCAAAAACTTATTGTTCATTTGCATTGATCTTTTGAAGTTAGGTTTAGAATACTAATGTCGCTATAAAAATATTTTTTTATCAAAGAAATGTGATCCAGTTTCAAAGATGCCTTATTTAACCTATATTTAAAAAAAGTTAATCGATATTATAAACACCGGCGGGATTATGTAGATGCTTACATCTCACAGCTGATTCTTTAACATATAGGCATGACCTTCACGGCTGAATGCGCACCGTCCTAAAATAGTTATGTTTCCACTATAAATTTTTATAAAGAAATGTTACATATGAAATTTCCCGTTTAGCACAAAATGACATTTTAGCCGAAACCGGAAATTATGTGACGACAAAATCACGGCCGTAGACTCGAGTTCGAGTCATAATTCAGAGGCAAATCTCAATATTTACAGAAAGGAGGCGGCACTATCCATATTATCTTCTGCAAGTCTATGTGAGAATGAATATAAAGGCAAAATATTTTACTGAGCATAACATTGCTATAAAGATTTATCAATTCTTCTGCAGAGAGCGTAAAAAGGGACATCTTTATTGTTCTTTATCAAACCCTGAGAAGAGAACAATGCATATTTTAGGTTTGTGTAAACGTTCATTTGATCGAATAGTTAAAGGAAGCGGATATTTATTGCCAACAAATGCAAGAAAGCAAGGAAGGAAAGAAACGTTAGACAGTTTTGATAAGGACCTAGTAAAAAGAGAAATATGTCGAATGTTTGATATAAACGAAGAAGTGACACTTAGAAAGTTGAAGCTTTGGCTGAAAACTAACAACGACATTGAAATATCAAAAACTTCATTATGGAAAATATTAAGAAGTGCAGGCTTCACCTTTAGAAAGTATGCTGGTGGAAAAAACATTATTTGTGAGAAGCCACATCTAGTAGCTCTTAGAAGCAAGTATTTACGTGAAGCGAAGGAAATGCGCGAAAATGATTATGATATTGTTTATTTAGATGAAACTTGGATCAACGCTCATCATACAAATGAAAAGGAATGGCAGTTAGCAGATGGAAGTATTAAAAGATCAGTACCAAGCAGTAAAGGGCAACGTTTGATAGTTGCACATGCAGGTAGCAGACATAATGGGTTGTTGCAGAATGCTCATCTCGTTTTCATTTCAAAATCCATAGACAATAGAGACTACCACTCCGAATGAATGGGCACATATTTAAAGACTGGATCGAGAAAAGTATCCTTCCAATATTAGATCGACCTTCTTGTCTGATAATGGACAATGCTTCATACCATAACGTAGTTAACGTAGAAGATAGAATCCCAACATCATCAAGTACAAAAGATGCAATCAAAACGTGGCTCATAAAAGAACACATACAAGTTAACGACAGCTACTTGAAACCCGAATTGCTTAGCCTTGTAAAACAGACACAACGTACAAAGATATTTAAAATAGACAAGTTAATTCAAGAACATGGCCATAGATGTTTGAGACTACCTCCATATCATGCACACTTAAATCCTATAGAACTAGTTTGGGCAAAAGTTAAAGGACACGTAGCATATACAAATAAAACTTTCAAATTATGCGATGTTGAGACACTTACAAATCAGGCTCTATCAAATATAAATAAAGACTACTGGGTAAAATGTGAGGATCATGTGTTACGACAAGAAGAGGAATATTGGAAAAAGGATGGTTTGTTGTTTGTTCAGCCGAAAGCAGTAATCGACCAATTTGACTCGTCTGATTCTGAATGATCATTACTCTGATTAAGTCTACAGATAAATAGTTTGATTTGCAAAATTTCCTAGTTGATTTGTTAAACAGTTTATTGTTCAAGACCACCCAAGCAATCAAAAATATGTTATAAGCAAACCAACAACCATTACTTTGAATGGAAGCCTGCTTGAGTCAGTACAGAAGTTCAGCTATCTTTGATCCACTATTACAGCCACACTTTCCTTAGATGAGGAACTAAATGTACGTATTTGAAAGGCAGCGACAACATTTGGGAAACTCACACCAAGAGCATGGAACTATATCAAATTGACTCTACGAACAAAAGTTCTATATATAATTTAAAATTTGTATACTTGCCACCAAGTAAAATTTTATGGACACGCCTATGGGTCATCGTTGCACTAGATTACTGTAAAACATTTTGAATAGGGTCAAAATAATAGTTACATGGGCAAAGATCAAAGGAATTCGCCGCTTTAAGAAAACCGTTATAGCTAGACATCGAGTAACACATATGTTCTCGTGACATGGACATTTTAACACCGTATGCCAAAATCATGTGAAATCATCAAGAACTTTTTGAATTATAAATCATAACATCTCGGCAAACGATTCTGAACGGACTATAGTTGGTAATAGTGAAGTAAAAAAAAGTCACGCCTAGTGGCTTATAGAGAATATGGTGTTAGTGACCACAATTTTTACATACCTTGGGCACATGATTTTTGCAGTCCGCTTTACTTTCCCAGAAAAATCCGGTACCCATTTAAGGCTGAGTGAACCTGGAAGCCGTCGATCAGGATCGCTCTAGTCCTTTGTAATCCAGTTCATAGTTGCTAATTCTCGCAACAAAAAGATAAAAGATTTGCACATTTGAGATTGTCAGGGATGCAATTTTCAATTTGGATCACAAAGGTTATTACTTTTTTAAATATTGAGATACAGCCTTGTCGAATCGTTTCAAAAGTTGTAACAGAAGAAGTATGGTTATCCTATATTTCGGGAAAGAGACACATAAGCAAATCAACTAAAGCATCGACCACAAACAACTGTGATTTGAGCGTTCCATTGAGGAGTTATAGGCCAAGTATCAACACTATTGAAAAACAAAGCAATAACTACGGAAGCAAAAAAAGCAATATACAAATCAATTTTTTCTATCAACTCTGTGCTATCAGTGCCAGAAGTGGACGCTGGACTCTAGAACAATAAGAAAGATAACGACCACCGAAATGAAATGTGTCAGAAGAATGACAGGAAACAGCTTAAGGGACAGAGTAAGAAACACTGACCTGAGGAAGAAACTCGAAATTGAACCAGCCATCGAATACATAAAGAAACAACAGATAAATTGGTTCGGCCACATAACAAGACAAAAAGAACTAACAATGACTCAAAAAGCCTTAAATAAACGTTACGAAAACGCTAGATTAAGAGGAAGACCGAGAAAGAGATGGATAAAGGGAATACTAGAGTCACTAGGAGGAATAACATCAGAAGAGGCCAACAGAAGAGCAAAGAATCGCAGATTGTTTCTCCCCTCGACGCCAACGGCAGCAGAGGAAGGATAGAAGAAGAAGAAGAAATTGAGGAATTCTAAATTGTACCAAATTCCGATTGAAATAACTTTATGTTAGATCTGCTTGCTATCAAATCATAATCATCAAGAATGTTCGTGTCGAATTGGAAAATAAATAGTACCTGGCATATAGTTTATATAGACCAGTTTGATAAAATGGCATGCCGGTTTGTTGTCATGACATAATAAGTAACATCGCACAAATTCGAATGCCTCATTGTAAAAACACCCGACGTAGGTTTTGTTTAAACAACTCTGATAAAATGGCGCGCTCATTTTGTTTTTTATGATATACCAAAGTTTATGGAATCCATGAAATGCTGTGAGAAAATGCCGGATCTGACATGTACCTTTCCTCTGTAACAACATTCTACATACCATGTGTCGGAACGTTGAAGAAACAGTTGTTCGGCATATCGCATATTTTTCTTATAATATTAACCAAATTACAAACCTGTAAGGGCAAAGGTTTTCACCCTGCAGAGATGCGGGTCGTCTGAATTTTTGTCAAGGAAAGTCATTAACGGCTCCATGTAGTGATAGAGCACGCCTGGACATTTCTATATATTTATTTATTTATTTATTTTTTTTTTTGCGTTCGCCAGCTTTCACATCTGGCGAAGTCCCTAGAGACTAGGAACTGAATTTTAGCGTGTTAATCCGTTTTTCCCTGGCAGCCGTGTGCACAGGCAGATAACTCCGTCTTTGGAGGTACTCATATTTTTTTCGTCGACGAGTAATGGACGTTTCAATCCGGGCCTCGCGGCTGAGACCAGGGGTGGTTGCCGCAGAGAGAAATCATAAATAAAAATCCAAATTGGTGCAGCCGGGATTTGAACTCAGAAGCTCTCTATCTCGGGACCGGCGTCTTGCCGCGAGACCAACCAGTCCCCCTCCTGGACATTTGATCTTCAATGAAATTTGAGAAATTTTCTTTAGGAAATCGATAAAACTATAAACCGATCTTTACTGCCAATTAGAATAAATTAAACGGCGTGAAAGCCACAAACATCAAAATATTATGTAAGTGTGTATGTATGTGTGAGTGTACATATATATATATATATATATACAGGTTTGCGTATTCTCGCACCGCTGTGTATACGTAGATACGTATAGACATTGCCAGTGGCGTTATAGTTGAGGTAACCTATACAATATCATCCCCCACACATATTTTTAGAAATCTTCCACCTGTGTTTTGACCCTCCCGTTAGATGGTCCAGTCCACCGGGTATCTGCGCGCACTAGACCTCGTTCATTTTCCGTCTGGCCACAGCGCTATACGCAGAGCATAGATGCATTTTTATTTCTCCTTCTGGTTCGAAATTATTTTGTTTTAGTTACCTCATTATTAGTTAGCTAAGTAGGACTAATTTTATTTACTGGCATATCTGTGTGTGTGTGTGTGTGTTGTATGTTTCTGCTGAGGGCTTATTGAGTTGAAACGTTGTTAAAATTCGTGTCGTCCATTGATTACGTAAAGCTTTACCCATACATTTAATTTTTTTTCTCCTTTACAATGCGCTTTACCGCAGCTGCGCATTTATAATAATTTATTTGTCTGGACCCCGTAATAGTAGCAATAGCAAGAGGGACTTTAATTTGTTGGAAATTGTAGGGAAATGAAAGATGAAGATTAAAAAAAACCCAACATGCCGGAGTGAATATGGGGTTAGTGCCCTAATTTTTACTTACAGTCTGTATATTTTTTATATTAATGTGGACAGCACTACACCAGTACAGTGGGAAGCGAAAAGAAATTATATAAAGAACAAAACAAAGAGTTCTCAGCCCAAATGTACCAAGAACATTGTAAGCTCAGAATTCAGAAATTGAAATCACAATCAATGATAACACTTTTGTTTTTTCCTTTCTGTCGCAATAAACGACAAAGCAGTTCACATCTGTTTGTATTAATCGCAAAGTTGCACGTTAGTTAAAATCTTGGAAGTTTGTATGGATGGCAATATTCTGAGCTTAAAACATTCCACTCATTCTGCTTCTCATTCTGGATACTTTAATTAAAGTTATTCCAGTTTGTGAAACCAGACACACAAAAACAAAAGTATAATTTATAACTAAACATCGCTGTAATGTTTTCATCTCAAAGTGCTATTTTAGTTGGGTCAAAGCAAATGAATGCATACAAATGCGTAGCTGCAGTAAAGCTGATTGTAAGGTGAAATGAAAAAAAAATATATAGAAAAAAAATATTGAAAAAATATAGAAAAAAAGTATATAAAAACGGTATGGTTAAAGATTTCTGTAATAAGTGGACGACACAAATTAGTACAACGTTTCTGCTCAATAGGTCTTCAGCAGGAACAACAACGAACACACTCACACATATGTTAGTAAATAAAATTAGTCCTAGACATTATGCCATTTTCAATCTATCTGGCCACAGTGCAGTACGTAGGGAAGACAGTTTCTTCTTATTTTTTTTCCTTATTCTAGTTCGAAATTGTTATTTTTGTAATTATTTATTATTTTTATTATTTTAAATATGTACGCTGTATGTTTGTTCCTGCTGAGGGCCCATTGAACTGGAACATTGTTCTAATTTGTATCATCCACTTATTACGTAAAGCTTTAACCACGCCGCTTTTTCTTTTTTTTCCATTTTTTTTTCATTTCTTTTGGAGTTTTGCTTCTAATCTTGGAAATTTGGCATTGGCTTATGAACGAAGAGGGAGCCGCGATAACTCAGTGGTTAGTGATCTGGACTACAAAGGTTCGTTCACAATCGACGGCTGCCGTGTTCACCCAGCATTTAATGGGTACCGAATTTTTTGGGGGAAAGTAAAGCGGCACGGGCGTAATACCGACCACATTATCCCAAAAATCATGTGCCGAAGGACTGTAAAATTTATGGCCCTAACATCATATTCCCTATTCGCCACCACTTGACGTGACGGGGGTAGTTTACTTTACTTTTTATGGACGAAGATGGCTTGAGCTTGGTACATTCAGCTATTAGAAGCAAAAATAAAGGACTCAGCCGTAATAGCAAAAGGACAGAAGTAAAGGTAACAACAAAGAAAAAGGCATCACCTCAGTGCGCAATAAAGACAAGTGGAACAATATTAAAACAGGTAAGTGAATTTAAATATTTAGGAACTTTGTTAACCTCAGACGGAAGATGTACAACAGAGGTGAGATGCAGAATGGCTCAGGCAAAAGCAGCTTTCCAAAAAATGAGGAAGCTACTATGCAATCCATTTTTGACAATAGAAACAACAAAAGGATTGCTTAAATGTTATGTAGAGCCAATCTTAACATATGGATGTGAATCATGGACTATAGGACAATGGATAAGAAAATCACTGGAGTCTGTAGGAATGTGGTTTTACAGAAGAATGTTGGGAGTACCATGGACAGCTAAGAATGAGTAATAAAAACGTTCTGAAAGAGGCCAAAGCAAAAGAAGCTAATTTCCAATATTAGGAAGAAACAATCATCATGTATTGGCCATGTAATGAGAAGAGAACAGCTGGAATATATTATAACAACTGGGAAAATTGAGAAACGAAGATACAGAGGGAAGCAAAGAGAAAAGATAACAGACAGCTTAAGAGAATGGCTTGGCAGAAGGTCAACAACAGAAATGATAAATAACTGTCGTGATCGAAAGTTGTGGAGAGACATGATCACCTACACCAGCAGGCTTGGTACTTGATGATGATGAACTATAGCTTGGTAAGGCGAACATAACAAATGAATATACACACTTGACTGATACATGTACAAGTTGTTTGGATATATATATATCTAAACACCCAAATAGAATACTCTCAATAATCATAATGATATAACTGCAAACAATAAACAAAACTATCTATAAATAATTTGGATAAACAACTACAATGAAGAATAATGATAACACAAATGTGGCCGATCTGAGTGTCCATCACGAAAACTTTGGTTCGTTAAGAGGTAAACAAATAGTTACAATGGACAAGAAAACTTTCACATAAACACTCTATTCCTAGACTCCATACACTAAGTGTAACTGTGTTTTTCTTTCTTCTTTCTACTTCTCATATGGCAATGAATTCGTAAATTACTTGTAAAACAGAAGTGAAAGAATGCAACAAATATTGCTGTATATGTTTACACTGATAATAAATGTATGTTAAAGATCGTTTGCACGTGTTATGAGCACGTTAATTTCAGAGAAATCATCCTACCCAAGAACTTGAAACTCGCACCTGAAACTGATATTTTTTGGTTAATTAACTGTAACAGAATGTTCTCGAATTTGCAGTAATGCTAATCTTCCGCAGGACAGAATTTTAAGAATTAGCTTCTTTTTCCACTTACGTAATTTGTCCATTTGAACTCCACTTTTCATTTATGGTTGTGTCATTTTAAAGTATTTTGGTGGATTAGGATGCAAGAGTGTATGGGTACTTTTATCAATAAGCCCCGTTCCAGAAATGAAACAATATTTTCTTTGGTACAGAGTCAAGATTGATGTCGAACATTCCTGGCGCATTTCTCAAGAGAGCAATGTTCTCATAACCTTCCAACTAACTGGAGACGCATCACACAAGATGGTGCTAATATTTTGTTGCGACGAACACGTAGACTTCGTTGAATTGTAGATTGTGTTCCAGAATGTTTACTGTTTAGACGAATATCATCGTTTACACAAATATAATAACTGTTACAGTAATTGTTATTATTATTATTATCGTTATTGATAAACGTAAATTCTTCTTCTTTCCTCATTTGCCTTTCAGCGACAAGGGGAAATATAATTTGCGGTCTTTTGCTCTTCTGTTCTCCTCGCCTGCTGTTATGTTTCCTTGTGTTTCTAATAATCCTGCAATCTATTTTTTTCGTGCTCAACTATTGGGTCTTGTGTTCTTGCAACGTTTATTGAAGGATCGTTACAATTCTGCCTTATCACGTGGCCAAACCATTTTATCTGTTGTTTCTTTAGGTACTCTGTGGCAGGATTTATTCATTGCTTTTCTCTCAATTCTTTATTTCTGATCTTATCCCTCATGCTGTTTGCCATCATTCGTCTAAGAGATAAAATCAGAAATGAAGAGAAAATAATTAAACCTAAATTAAAGGGCAATATTGTGGATTACTGAGACAATAATACACAAAATAAAAGAAAGAAACAACATCACAATAGGAACATGGAATGTCAGAAAATTACACCCATGTTATATTCATTTGTTCTAAATGCTTGCGAAACATGGACGCATACAGCAGAGTTACAGAAGAAAACACAAGCTATGCATATGGAGGACTTCCGGTCAATATAGGGGATAGGCGACAGTGAACCGTTGAGCTGTTGACTGTCTGAAAAGGTTCCTTGTTACAGTTTCCTTATATTCCAAGTCCGGCTTGCTGCAGAAGCTACTGAGATTAGTGCTCTGTGCACACCGTGCGCTGTGTGTTTCATCCGGATGGTGTTTCTATATTCTGATTGCTTACGATGAATGATGATATTGCTGATACGCCTTATGTCTTTTGACGTGTGCTGTGTTTGCTACGATGGGGACTACTGCTGCCTTTCTTTGCTTGTATATTCGATGAGATGTTAATTCGGATGATTCCACTGGCACGGGCAGTTCAGCAGTTATGGATTTCCATTCGTTTGCAGTGATACCGAGGCCTTCGAATAATTATAGCTATAATAACTATGTATATAAAATGTATTCCCTGCGATGTTCAGCATTTCTTCACTTAGATCGTATCACAAATAAAAATGCTTACAAAAGGATACAGAAAGCAATCAGAGTACATAATGACCTTTAGAAAAGTGTGAAGAAGTGGAAAATGAAACGTTTTGGCCACGTGTCTCGATTCGCTGGCCTAGTGAAGACCATTCTGCAAGTAACTGTAAACGGAGCGAGTAGAAGGGGTAAGCAAAGAGAGCGATATATATACATACATATATATATATATATATATATATGATAAGATAGTTTCAAAGAGCAGACAGGCTTCAATTTTGCAGTTTCAAAAAATGGCTGCAATGGAGAGTTTTATAGGATGACGATTATGATGATGATGATGATGATGAGTATGATGATGAGTATGATGATGATGATGATGATGATGAGTATGATGATGATGATGAGTATGATGATGATGATGATGATGATGAGTATGATGATGATGATGATGAGTATGATGATGATGATGATGATGATGAGTATGATGATGATGATGATGATGATGATGATGATGAGATGATGATGATGATGATGATGATGATGATGAGTGATGAGTATGATGATGATGATGATGATGATGATGATGAGTATGATGATGATGATGATGATGATGATGATGATGATGATGAGGATGATGATGATGATGAGTATGATGATGATGATGATGATGATGATATGATGATGATGATGAGTATGATGATGATGATGATGATGATGAGTATGATGATGATGATGATGAGTATGATGATGATGATGATGAGTATGATGATGATGATGATGATGACGAGTATGATGATGATGATGATGATGATGATGATGAGTGATGATGATGATGATGATGATGATGAGGATGATGATGATGATGATGATGAGGATGATGATGATGATATGATGATGATGATGATGATGATGATGATGATGATGATGATGATGATGATGATGATGATGATGAGTATGATGATGATGATGATGATGATGATGATGATGATGATGAGTATGATGATGATGATGATGATGATGAGTATGATGATGATGATGATGATGAAGATGATGATGATGATGATGATGATGATGATGATTATGATGAAATTAATAAAGATGTCTTTACGACACCTGTACAATTAAAAGAATTAGCTATAAACAACGTTTTACAGAGAAAATTAAACAAAATTAAGACAGAACGGGCTGGAAAGAACATTAATTGAAGGCATAGTTTCTTTGCAACGCATCAAGGAGCAGACCAAGAAGAAGGTGGTTTTAAGACATTATAGAGACCTCACATGACAACGGAGGAAGTGTAATCTGGATAGAGACATATTCCTTTTAGACGGGCTGTAATGAGAACATCGTTCTGCAAATGACACGCAACATAATGATGATGATAATGAGAAGAAGTCAAGTTTGTTTCAACCAGTGCCGTAACTTGGTGACAGGGTGAAACCATGAGCTAAATGAAACTTTCAGACCCCCCTCGCACCATTACACACATAAACGACTACCACCCCTCTTTGCAAAAATGACACCAGAAGATGTCACAATTTCTTAAAATCATAGCTTGTATGGAAACAAAAGTGTAGCCTCAAAACAAATTCAGAAAATTTGTTTGAGCCCTTCCCCCTTCCCTCGGATTGTGTGCCTCTAAGCTATAACCTATTTATTTAGCCTTTAGGTAAATCAGACCCTCCTCAAATCATCTTTGGCAATGAAAATAGATAGAAAATGACTGCGTTTCCTTCAGACACACATGAGACATCACCATCATCATCATCAACTGCCATGCCTGCTGGCGTAGGTGATCATGTCTCTCCACAAACGAGGGACTGAGATGGTAAAATCGGGACGGACGGAAGTCATGTAATGTTTTTTAGCATGACAAAGTTAGGCATTGAAATAGTTTAATAATATAAACATGACTAGCTCACCATATTTCTTTAGATACAGGACATTCATTTACAATTTTAGTAGAAGTAAAGGTGAACTCTATTTCAGCACGATCATACCATGAACATTTCCCACATGAAACAATCTTGCTCAGCAATTTCCTGTCTAGCAACACCTTCTCATATAAATGTTGTTTAAAAATAGGATTTAAACGTATATACATTTGAAATATTAGCGACGTGTGATTAGAAACGGTGCAAAAATTGATATGTTTATTTAAAAACGGGACAAAATTGACAGGCAGTCATTTGCTCGAGGAAAAAACAAAAATAAGCCGTGACGCGTAGTAAAATAAGCAACACGAATTCACTTCCTGGAGCGTCATCGCTTTCACTAGCTTTATCACTTGTCGCCATAAACAAGCTGATGTTTTTAATTCAAGCTGAAGAATTTCCCAAAAAAATGTTTCTGACTACGTAAGTGATGGTTGATTGATATAGAGTTAGGCCTCCAGAAGTAGAGGAAAGGGAACATCACGATGTTTGTAGGTCACTTCTGTTTCGTCACTACACAGTTTATCCAGGAATGGGGAATATCACAATGTTTGTAGGTCACTTTTGTTTCGTCATTACACAGTTTATCATGGAAAGGGAACATCACAATGTTTGTAGGTCACTTTTGGTTCGTCATTACACAGTTTATCATGGAAAGGGAACATCACGATGTTTGTAGATCACTTTTGTTTCGTCACTACAGAGTTTATCCAGGAAAGGGGAACATCACAATGTTTGTAGGTCACTTTTGTTTCGTCATTACACAGTTTATCATGGAAAGGGAACATCACGATGTTTGTAGGTCACTTTTGTTTCGTCATTACAGAGTTTATCCAGGAAAGGGGAACATCACAATGTTTGTAGGTCACTTTTGTTTCGTCTTTGTTCTGTCATTACACAGTTTATCCAGGAAAGGGGAACATCACAATGTTTGTAGGTCACTTTTGTTTCGTCATTACAGAGTTTATCCAGGAAAGGGGAACATCACAATGTTTGTAGGTCACTTTTGTTTCGTCATTACAGAGTTTATCCAGGAAATGGAACATCACGATGTTTGTAGGTCACTTTTATTTCGTCACTACACAGTTTATCCTGGAAAGGGAACATCACGATGTTTGTAGGTCACTTTTGTTTCGTCATTACACAGTTTATTAAGGAAATGGAACATCACGATGTTTGTAGGTCACTTTTGTTTCGTCATTACGGAGTTTATCCAGGAAATGGAACATCACGATGTTTGTAGGTCACTTTTGTTTCGTCACTACATAGTTTATCCAGGAAATGGAACATCACGATGTTTGTACGTCACTTTTGTTTCGTCACTACACAGTTTATCCAGGAAATGGAACATCACGATGTTTGTAGGTCACTTTTGTTTCGTCACTACAGAGTTTATCCAGGAAATGGAACATCACGATGTTTGTAGGTCACTTTTGTTTCGTCACTACAGAGTTTATCCAGGAAATGGAACATCACAATGTTTGTAGGTCACTTTTGTTTCGTCACTACACAATTTATCCAGGTTAATAAAAGTTAATTGTTTCTGGCGGGGATTATTAAAATTGCCGTTTCAACTTTCTGATATTGCAGGGAAAGATTTACAGCTTGAAGAAAAGAAAGATTTAAAGTTTGGATAAAAGAAAGATTTCGAGTTTGGAGAAAGTAAGGATTTAAAGCTTGGAGGAAAGAAGGATTTAAAGTTTGGAGAAAAGAAGGATTTAAAGTTTGGAGAAAAGAAAGACTAAAAGTCTGAAGAAAGGAAAGATTTAAAGTAAGGAGAAAAGAAAGATTAAAAGTTTTAAGTAAATAATAATTTAACGTTTGAAGAAAAGAAAGATACAAGTCTGGAGAAAAGAAGGATTTAAAGTTTAGAGAAGGTAAGGATTTAAAGTTTGGAGAAAAGAAAGATTTAAAGCTTGAAGAAAAGAAAGATTTCAAGTTTGGAGAAAATAAGGATTTAAAGTTTGAAGAAAAGAAAGATTTAAAGTTTGGAGAAAAGAAAGATTTAAAATTTGAAGATAAGAAAGGTTTAAGGCTTCAAGGTAAGACAGATTTAAAGCTTTTTTTTTTTTTTATATAACACGAAAACGGCGTGTTCTTTTTTTTTTAAAAAAGCCCCCCCCCCCCCCCCCCCCCCCCCCCCCCGCAGCAAAAAAAAAATAATACATTTTTATCCAAAACGGGACAAAATTAAAAAATAACATTTTTATTAAAATGAGGGGACGACTAGGAAATATGAAAATGTGCGTACGAAAAATATATGTGTGTGTTTGTGTGTGTTTATATATATATATATATCATCATCATCATCATCAAGTACCGGCCTACTGGCGTAGGTGATCATGTATCTCCACAACTTTCGATCTCGACAGCTATTTATCATTTCTGTTGTTTGACCTTCTGCCAAGCCATTCTCTTAAGCTGTCTGTTATTTTTTCTTTTTGCTTCCCTCTCTCTCTTCGTCCCTCAATTTTTCCAGTTGTTACAATATATTCCAGTTGTTCTCTTCTCATTACATGGCCAACAAATTATGATTGTTTCTTCCTAATATTGGAAATCTGCTCTCTTTTTGCTTTGACCCCTCTCAGAACATTTTCATTACTCTTCTTAGCTGTCCATGGTACTCTCAACATTCTTCTGTTAAACCACATTTCTACAGACTCCAGTGATCTTCTTGTCTGTTGTCCTATTGTCCATGATTCGCATCCATATGTTAAGACTGACTCTACGTACAATTTAATAACTCTTTTTCTTGTTTCTATTGTCAAAAATGGATTGCATAGTTTCTTCCTCATTTTTTGGAAAGTTGCTTTTGCCTGAGCCATTTTGCATCTCACCTCTTTTGTACATCTTCCGTCTGAGGTTAACAAAGTTCCCAAATATTTAAATTCATTTACCTGTTTTAATATTGCTCCACTTTTCTCTATTCTGTACTGAGGTGATGTCTTTTTCTTTGTTGTTACCATTACCTCTGTCTTTTTGCTATTAAGGCTGAGTCCTTTATTTTTGCTCTCTTTCACTATTATATCAAACATTTCTTGTAACTCGTTTTCACTCTTAGCGATTAAGACTGTATCATCAGCATACCTTAGATTCATTATATTATGACCTCCAATTGTTATTCCAGGCATGTCCCTTATGGATCTTAAAATGATCTCACTATAAATATTAAACAAATCTGGTGACAGCACACAACCTTGTCTAACACCCTGTTTTATTTCTTAAAACATTCGCAATTGGTTTCCAGTTATTATGGCCGCTGTTTGTTGCCAGTACATGTTCTTTATTATTCTTAGATCTTTGCTGTCTACGTTTATGCTTTCTAAAATTTTGATTATTGCTTGGTGCTTTACTTTGTCAAATGCCTTGGTGTAATCTATGAAACATAGGTATAGATTTGTTTTCATCTCTATGGCTCTTTCTACTAAAGATCCTATGATATAAATGGCATTGCTTGTTCCTTTATCTCTAACAAAACCACACTGTTCATCGCTAATTTCTGGACTGATTTTGTTTCGCACTCTTCGCATGATGATTCTTAGTAATATCTTAGTCATATGACTCATAAGGCTTATTGTGTTATTTATTTGTATTATATATTGTGATATTATATATATATATATATATATATATATATATATATGGTTTTATTGAACCTCATCATGTCGTCGTAACAAGGAATCTTGAAGAATTTGAGAGGAGATCTTCCAGACGCCACTACATTTATCACGTGACCATTATAACCGAGCGATTGAATAGTTCAATCAATTGCCTCGTGATTATCACAAATGAAGTGTTTCATTTGTAATTATAGATGCTCGGTGATAATTAATTAATTACACGCTCAATTTACTCTCGTGATCAGACATTATAATTTGTTCCTCTTAATTCCTCGATTTAATAATAACATATATCTTATTTTTCCGTGTGTGAATGTGTTCGAGGCCACCGCCATATGCAGAAGTTCACATTCATAAAAGATCACGCAGTGCTATTCTGTCTATCATTCTGCTACTCTCTCTGTACAACTGGCTGACCGTCACACACAATTCATATATATATTTTTATCTAGACTAATATTCATATATATATTTTTATCTAGACTAATATTCATATATATTTTTATCTAGACTAATATTCATATATATATTTTTATCTAGACTAATATTCATATATATATTTTTAAGTAGACTAATTTTGTAACACTAATCACTAGGAATTTGTATACTATTCCTAACTCTAACTCACTTCTTGATTGTTTATACTTGTTCTCGTTCTAAGATACTGATTTCATACTTATTGTCTCTTTATTAGTGGCTCTGTAGAAAAATGGCTGCGCATTATCATTAATGGACGGTTAAGAAGAGTAAGGAAGACTTTTGAAAGAGTCCAAAGGAAAAAAATTGCTAATATCCAATATTAGGAAGAAACCTATAGAGGAGTTCCGGTGTCATGGCGGCTACGTGCTGTCGTTTTTATATTTCGGCTCTTGCCAATATATTTAAATGATTTGCGTGACAGTCGAGTTATGAAATTATGTGTTGCTACTCCCCGTTTGGAGTTTGTTTTATTTCGGACGTGTGGATAAACTGTGATTACCGATATTTAAGTGGAATATGCTTTATTCTTCTTTGTGTCGTGTGTTCGCGGTTCGATAGGCAAGCACATGGTTCGACAACAATGGTGCCGGCCGGGTGTGTTCAACCCGAATATAAAAAGTCTGTGTCGGTGGATGGGGCGGATTAATCGAAAATGATCAACGGCCCAGAAGGCGAAAACAGCAAAGTGTGTGGTACACATGAGGCATATTCATAACACGAAAGACGAATATAGCAGACCACCGTAAAAGATATTGGAGCCTCATCACGTAACACTCCAAAGAAAGCCATAGAGAGAAATTCTAACTACCGTATTAAGAACGAATTAAAAATAGCTACATGGAATGTTAGGACCTTATACCAACAAGGAAAATTAGAAAATCTAATGATAGAAGCAGAGCGATTAAACATAGATATCTATTGAAATAAACAAAAGAATAGGTATGGCAAAAAGTAATTTTAATGCCGTGAAGAATATACTAACAACAAACAAATATGAGCAGGGCTGAAACTAAGAATGGCAAAATGTTACATCTTCTCAATATTGCTGTATGGTGCAGAAACATGGACATTAGACAAGAAAACAGAACCGAAAATTGAAGCCTTTGAAATGTGGATTTATAGAAGAATAGGTAGAATTGGATGGAAACAAAAGATAACAAACGATGAAGTTTTAAAACAACTGAAAATAAAAAGAGAACTACTAAATATAATTAAGACAAGACAAATGACATTTTTGGGGCATGTTAAAAGACACAACAGCCTACTAAAAGTAATATTGGAAGGGAAAATACAAGGTAAAAGAGGCAGAGGCAGACCAAGACTAACATGGACGAGTAACATCAAAAGATGGACAAGTCAATCTATGTCAGCCTGCACCATCAAAGCAAGAAACAGAGTAGAATGGCGATCCATGGTAGCCAACCTTCGTTGCGGAGAAGGCACTCGATGATGATGATGAGGAAGAAACAATAATCATTTTTTTTACCACGTAATGAAATGAGAACAGCTGAAATATAATCTAACAACTGAGAAAAGTGAGGGACGAAGAAATAGAGGGAAGCAAAGAGAAAAGATACCAGACAATTTAAGAGAATTGCTTGGCAGAAGGTCAACAACAGAAATGATAAATAACTGTCGAGATCGAAAGTTATGGAGAGATTTGATCACCTTACGCCAGCAGGCCCGGTACTTGATGATGATGATTATCATAAAGTCAACTTAAAAAACAAAGCTAATTTTAAAAAAGTCATAAAAATCTTTCAAATCATAAAAATCATCTTAAAATCTTACTTCTCCCTCAGTTTTCAACCATTTATAATTTATAAATTTATAGTTTCCTTTGTCCCAGTAAAAAAAAAAAAATTGAGGTGATAGTGAGTTTCTGGAGTACGTGTGCCCTCTAGTGAAATGTTTGTGAGGTTCCGGTGTACGTGTGTCTCTAAGTGAGGTAGTTGTGGGGTTCTGGTGTACGTGAGTCTCCTAGTGAGGTGTTTGTGAGGTTCCGGTGTACGTGTGCCCTCTAGTGAAATGTATGTGAGGTTCTGGTGTACGACGTGATCTCTATAGTGAGGTGTTTGTGAGGTTCTTGTGTACGTGTGACTCTTAATGAGGTAGTTGTCGGGTTCTGGTGTACGTGAGTCTCCTAGTGAGGTGTTTGTGAGGTTCTAGGATACGTCTGTCTCATAGTGAGGTAGTTGTGGAGTTCTGGTGTGTCTCCTAGATTAACTTGGTGTAAAGTTGTCTGTTTTTCTAGCCGACATGGCCATTCCCCAGCCCTTTGACTACAATCTTCTCTATATTTACTTATTGATGTTCTAAACAGAAAATTAAAAATATCTTATGCAACAGGTCTATGTTGGTGGAAATGAGAAAGAGAATTCATCGATGCTATATGGAACCAATTCTGACCTATGGAGGCGAGTCATGGACAGTAGACAAACAAGTGAAAAAACGATTGGGGGCCACAGAGATGGGATTTCTCAGAAGGGTGTTGAAAGTTCCCTGGACAGCTAAAAAGACCAATGAGAAAGTTCTCAAAGAGGCCAACACAAAAAGGAAGCTCTTGAAAAACGTCAGAAAGAAGCAATCGGCATTTTTTGGGCACGTCGTGAGAAGAGGAAAGTTGGAATACTTGGTTACGACAGGCAAAATAGGGGGAAAGAGAGATCGCGGACGGCGGGGAGAGAAAGTGCTGGATGGCTTGGTGTCATGGTATGGACAACAATCAACAACAGAACTCATACGATGCACTGTGGATGGAGGATTGTGGAAGGACATGAACGCCAACCGGTACGGCACATGATGATGATGATGTTCTAAATATCACACGTTCGCCAAGTGATCCCTAATGCCAGTACCAAATTAAAGTGTCAATATTGTGTTATTGTCTTATTTTTTTCAAGTGGCTTTTACCTCTAAGTGAACTCTCAAATTAACCTCTCAGTATATCATTCAAGGACTTAACTTTTAAATATTTGGTTGCTGACGAGTTCTTCTCCTTATCATCTCATCTCTTCCTTATATCTATCACTTTATCTTTTATTCTATGTTTTTGTCACCTTGTCTATGAATACTATTGCAGCCTCCTAGTCATCAAGTCATCAAAAAAGTCATCATTGATGGGGACTACAGATACCTTTCTTTGTTTTGGAGATGTGTTAGTAATTCGGATGATTCCACTGGCACGGGCGGTTGAGCAATTATGGATTTTAATTCATTTGCAGTGAGTGATACCGGGGCCTTCCATAACCAAAGAACTATTACAGCCAAAATTCGAAAGAAGAATAGAGACATGACGTTAGTGACCGTATTTGATTTACCACTGGCAGTACAGTTATGGATAATCGTACAAACCGTGGTACCCATTTACACGCTCAACGATACCCTCAATGCTGGAAGATGGGGTGATCTAAACCCACACTTTGTTCTAAGTGAAACAATTTACTAGTCACTTCTCTGCCGCGGTTCCCATTTTTACATACATAGAACTTTACAGACTTCCGGTTCAAGAAATACAATATTTTTAAAAATCCACTTACGATGCCAGCATTTAAAAATGTATAAACCTGAAGGTCACGATTTTACTCTAATTTTCTCCACTTCTCCTGCCACTGTCATTGACCTTCACCTTATTTTTTTCCCTCCATTTGTGTCTGCCTTCTTTCTTCTCGCACACGCTCCGTCTCTCTTAACGAGCCAGCAGCTTTACATGATGTATCCTCATGTTACAAGTTAAAGTGTTTCCGGCAGCGTAAGAACTTCCTGTAAGGGGAGCTCAGCTCCGCGTTCAGTGTACTGTACTAACAACTGTGCAGAGTTATCTATGCCGTTTGATAAGTTTATATCTCATACTAGAATTTTGTGCAGGGATTGCATTTTTTACAGCACAGAATGCTCTAATTATCTAGCGATTGCCGGCAGTCTATACAAATAATTTTCGCCCTTAAATTTCTTTAGTTATGCGAACTTAAACTCTTATAATATTTCCGTAATTTAGCTTCTTTGGGAAGCAATCAATATAAATACAAGGGCAGGCATATTATGGGGAGGGAGATATCAAGAACTAATTCTAGAACAAGGAATCATAGCCAAATTACTGATTGAGCAGCATGTCTATGACATTCTTAACCGATTCCATGACATGGATTCACAAAATTGAATAACATTAATTCTCGCTTCAGAGCAATTCCGTCCAAAAATGTGCGTATGTTGATCTTTCCTTGCGTTTCATGGAAAGCTGGGTTTAAGATGCCTGAAGTCGGGCATCAGTAGAGTCTCTGCCGCACATCAGAACTGCGAACGCTGGGGCAATCTCACAAAGTCTCTTGTTATGGCGAAATAGGAGATAAGCACAGATATCAAATATCATCATTGAGTGCCGTTTCCGCATCGAAGGTTGGCTTCTATGGAGTCCCATTCCACTCTGTCTCTTGCTTTGATGGTGCAGGTTGTCATAGGCTGACTTGTCCATCTTTTGATGTTACTCGTCCATGATCGTCATTGCTGCCTCTGACTCTTTTACCTTGTATTTTCCCTTCCCAGATTACTTTTATTAGGCTGAAGTGTCCTTTTGTTTTTGCCCCTAAAATCTCCTTTGTCTATTTTAAATTGCGTTTTGCGAGAATTGTAACATTTTTGGTGTATATTTTTCCTATAATTGCGTTTTTTTGTGTGTGTAGATTTGTCCTATAAATTTTGTTCAGCCAGAGTTTTAACGTTTTTTGTGTAGAGTTTCCTATAAATTGTGTTTAGACAGAGTTATAACGTTTCTTTGTGTACATTTTTCCTATAAATTGTGTCCGAATAGTGACTTTATTTTGATTACTCTTTTCTATTTCTAACTGCTAGGGATTCTTTAACCTGCCCAGGGGGCACACGTGACCTATTGCTTTTTCGCAATTATCCGAGAGGACTAGAATTAACCAGATTTAACTCTCTAGAGATCGGAAAGGTGGGGGGGGGGGGAATAAAGCCACAAAGAAACCACAGATTCGAAGTGAAAAATTCCAACCGTCTTTGGTGGGATTCAAACCTATGACCTTCTTGCTCAGAGGCCGATGTCTTACCTCTAGACCACACAGAACCCGCCGTTGACAGATGAAAATAAAATAGAGAATTATATAATGAGCTTTGATAACATTCTCAACATTAACATACGAATCCATGGGTGCTACAGAGTTCGTGCGCCGCGTTATAGATCTTCATATCAGATCGAGAAAAGATTGGAGTACTAAAAAACCTTGACGAGATCGGAATTTATCCATGCGCATTCATGTGGTCGGGAGCCGCGATAGCTCAGTGGTTAGTGAACTGGACTACAAAGGACAAGGGGTAGGGTTCGATCCCAACCGACGGCTTCCGGTTCGCCCAGCCTTTAATGGGTACCGGATTTTTTTCTGGGAAAGTAAAACGGCACGGGCGTAATACCGACCACATTACCCCAAAAAATCATGTGCTGAAGGTCTGTAAAATTTATGGTCACTAACACCATATTTCTTATACGTCACTTGGCGTGACGGGGGTACTTTACTTTTAAGCATGTGTTCAGTGGATTATGCGGATGCAACTGTAAAGTTCAGCAGGCAGCCATAGCTGTTCTGTTTTCATCTCAAAGTTGTATTTTACTTACAATCATAAACACGTTGCTACTTGTATGACTGAAGATGTCCCGAGTCAACTACATTCCACTCATTCTTGAGATCATTACTTTATTTGAGTGGTTCATATTTGAGATGTGAATATTCTAGAGCAGTTAGTTGTTAAGGTCTTTGTATTTTTGTCTCAAAAAACATGAACGAAAATAAGCATTTCAAAGTGTGACTAATTTAACCTGTTTTGGTGTAAAATAACCATAATTTAATCGTATATGTTCTATAAATTTAACTGTTAGGGTCTCCTATGTTATCTTTGTATGTACTATACAGATTTACACCCATATAAATCCACATAAATCCTTTGAAATGTGGATTTATAGAAGATTAGGTAGAATTGGATGGAAGGAAAAGAAAACAAACGATGAAGTTTTAAAACAACTAAAAATGAAAAGAGAACTACTAAACATAATTAGAACAAGACAAATGAAATTTTTTGGGGCATGTTAAAAGACACAATAGTATCCAGTATTACTAAAAGTAATATTGGAAGGGAAAATACAAGGTAAAAGAGGCAGAGGCAGACCAACACTAACATGCACGAGTAACATCAAAAGATGGACAAGTCTACCTATGACAAACTGCACTATCAAAGCAAGAGACAGGGCAGAATGGCGCTCCATGGTAGCCAACTTTCGATACGGAGACGGCACCAAATGACGATGATGATATAGATCTATACCCAAGTTTCGTTTCAGAACTGAGAAAATGTACCAAGACTACACAATTATCAAGAAACAGCTGTAAAAGATGAATCTACGAACACGCTGGGAAACACGAAACGCCCTGCGAGACATTTGTTAAGGCCTGGTCATCCACTGGATCTTTGATTCTTTTCCTGCCCCATTTTCCCCTTACATTGTCGTACAACTGGATCAAACCAAGCAAGGACAAAACAATGAGGCTGAACACATTTTATTATGTTTGGCATCTATACTTTATCTGCTTCATCTATCGTTCATCTCCCTGCGGTACATAGATCTTCCACAAACACTTTCCTAGCTGTCCTGTTTCATGTTAATCGCTCCATGCTATCCCATTACCTTCATCTCTACTCCACCTGTCTTCTCCAGGATTATTTTGCCTCTCCCCTTCCCCCGTATCCTCTTCTAATTATTCCAAAAAGGACCTGTTATAAAATACTCTCAAGTGGCTTCCACATTGTGCATCTTTTTCACGTCTCTATGTCCGCTGGTTTTTGGCCATAGATCAATTTTATCCTTACCACTTTCATTCTTTTATTTTACGCAAGCATCTGTTATCGAAAATCTGTAACTTCGTAACTGTCTCTTTTGTTTTTCTCCATCTTTGATAACAATGTAGTAGAACTGATTTAATATTGGGGCTCATTTTTGTTGTTTATGTTTATATTCAACACTTTCGCAAATAACTCTCCTTTTTTGTCGCAGAACTGCAAGAAGACATGAAATTACACAACAGCTGAGAGTAAAAATATAAAACAATAAAAATCGCTCGCTAAAACACTTTAGCATCAACCACGATTCTAGCTAAAACATATGCTGATAACCTTTCATCAGTCTGGTGCAGGAAGATTTCTAAGACTGCTACATTATTGGGGGGGGGGGGGGGTGAGAGAGACACAATATAGTATATGACGCCATATTGAAGAGAGCATTCCTCATACTTTGGGAGTACGGTCACCAAGACTGCGCTTACCACGATCTGTGTAAACAGTCATGCTATCGCTGTCTCTGCTGCTTCTGTCTCCATTCTCTCACTGGACACCGTTAAGCTACAATTGCCAGATTTCTGGCCACTTCTCTGCCATTTTCGTATACAACCAAATCCCAACCGTTGCGCTTTCACGGGAAAATAGAACCGCTCGTGTAGATTGTGATCTTGTGGTGTTGACAGTTTCTCAATGGATTCCCTGATTACGATGACACAGTTTCCGAGGCATAGTTGCAATATCCCCTGCCTGTCGCAAAGTATACAACGGAAGATTAACAAACAGGGTCTGGGGCAGGAGTGAATGCAGATCAGGGTAGTTCTAAAATGAGCGCGTTAATCTGGATTTACTGTCCCAGGCAAGCCGGTGTGCACAGCAATGAAATAGTCCATCAGCTCGCTGTCAGCTTTGGCACTGAGTGTGGCCTTACTTTGGACAAAGAAGTCATCACCAAGTTTATTCTTCATTCATGAAGAGAAGAGGGGGTGGATGAGTGGAACAAGATGAGTGACCGATGAGTTCTGGGGTCGAAAATAGATCTGGTCGATACTGAATGATTAGTGAGAAAAGTAGATGTATCTACAATCAACACCTGTATCTACAATCAACACCTAACAAGAGCAATCGATCTGCATTCGCTTCAAGAAATTATGGGACTTACGGTTGCTCCTAGTTGGGGATGCCCCCCTTGCAAAAACAAAAAAACTGACTTCATGAATAGAATAGAATAGAATAGAATAGAATAGAATAGAATAGAATAGAATAGAATAGAATTTAGCAAATAAAAATGTAACACGAGTTTCTCATTTACCGATTAGCACATCCAGGTTCTCATTGCAGCAGACAAGTCATGACTCACGTTGACCTCATCAGCGTCTCCGAATGCATTTTAACAGTCAAAGATGACAGCGAGGTCCTCAAAGACATTTATGAACGAACAATAGGGGGCGCTCCACTAGAATAGAAATGATTGTTATTTTTATCCAAATAAAAGACACGCTCCAAGATGTTTTCCGCTATTGTTTTATATATACGCTCGTTGTATCCAGGGCTTTCACCACGTATCCACTTGCAAAGACGCTTGGATGCACGCATATATATATATATATAAAGATATGCATACAAGCAGAAATGCATGTCAAGTGTTGTGTAAAGAATGTGCCGTTCTGGTACTGATACATTCCTGCCTGCCTGAGTAAGTCTGGCGATTTAAAGCCTTTGGTTCTTTGGTTATGGAAGGCTCCGGTATCACTGCAAACGAATTGAAATCCATAATTGCTCAACCGCCCGTGCCAGTGGAATCATCCGAATTACTAACTCATCTCCCAAACAAAGAAAAGTAGCTGTAGTCCCCATCATAGCAGTCTCAGCACACACCAAAAGACATAAGGCGAAACCGCACAGAAAGTGAACACAGCCAACTGTTTCCTGCCATCTATCTATTGACCTTTCGAGCCGTAACCGGCCCATAGGGCGTAGACCAAGATACACCTTCTCCTATATGAATTTTTGTTCTAGCAGTTTTCTTTTAAAGATATTTTATCAAATCTCGCCATCTGTCTCTGTTCTGTGCAAGCAGTTCTATCTCATTGAGGGAGCCGATTCCTGCTGCTCTTGCCTCTCTCATCAATGTTCTTCTCAGTGTCTCCCTGGGTCTTCCTCTTTTTCTTTTACCTGTTGTTTCCCATATGAGGGCTTGCTTTGCTATTCGATTATTATCTCTTCTCATCACATGTCCAACGTATGACCATCGTCTTTTCTTTATTACTGAAGATATTAGTGGTTGATTGGCGATTTCTCTAATTTCCTCGTTTGTTTTGAATTCGTTCCATTCTATACCAAGTATTTTCCTTAGACATTTATTTTCGAATGCGTTCAACTTTGTTTCTATATCTCTTGTTGTTTTCCAGCTTTCACACGCATACGTAAGGGTTGATAGTACATTTGATTTGAATAGCCTAAGTTTTGTGTTTGTGCTAATGAGTTTTGATTTCCACAACTTTTCAAGGCTTCTGAAAGACATTGCTGCTTTAGCCAGTCTGATTCTAATTTCTTTGCTCGTATCCCCTTCTCGATCAATGTGACTTCCAAGATAGATGAAGTGATCGATCTCTTCTACTGGTTTGTTTTCCATGTATATTTTGTCACTTGTTGGAATTAAACTTTTCATGACTTTAGTCTTTTCATGATTGACCTCAAGCCCAATTTTGCTGGCTATTGATGATAGTTCATTTGTGTTTTCCTGCATCGTTTTTATCTGATTGCTGATGAGAACTATGTCATCAGCAAAGTCCAGGTCCTCCAAATGGTCTCCTTGTATCCATTCGATGCCTTTATTACCAGTGCAGCATTTCTTCATTATGAAGTCCATAACAATTCCAAATAACAAGGGCGATAAAATACATCCTTGTTTAACCCCAGTTTCTATTGGGAAACATTCGCTCAGTCCTTCCTGCCATACGATATCATTATTCATCGTAAACAATTGGAATATCGGGACACTATCAAAACGGATGAAACACACATCTCGCGGTGTGCACAGAGCATTTAACTCAGTAGCTCCTGCAACAAGCCGGACTTGGAATATGAGGAAACTGCAACAAGGAATCTTTTTCATACATAGCCTTCAATGGTTCCTGCCGCCTATCCACCATATTGACCGGAAGTTCACGTCCTCCTGAAAATGATGATCATCATATTTTTTAAAATGTATAGCGCTTGATGATGTTAGGACATCGATTTTTACTCCAATTCCGAACATATAAAACACAGTCACTGATGTGAAATTATATCCAACAGTCAGACAGTCACTGATGTGAAATTATATACACCAGGACCGAGAATTCAAGTTTCTGTGACAAGGAGAAATCTGGAAATCTATCAAACGATCGCTGAGATGGAATTATATATCACAAGGACACCCTTCTCTCGTTTCTAAAATTCCGTAAACGACTCAAAACTATATCTCCTGACGGCCAAAGAACCAATTTACAGAACCAATTGTTGTTATACTAACTTTTCTATTTGCAAAGCTGTTTAAAAAGTCTTGAATTTTCTTTTTGTTTTCATAATTACGATTTTGACGGTCACACTAACGGATGTTGTAGTTATATGATATTTTGTTATCTTCCCTTAGACTCTTCCGATCAATATAGTGGATAGGCGGCAGGAACCGTTGAGGGTCTGTCTGAAAAGTGTTCCTTGTTGCAGTTTCCTCATGTTCCGAGTCTGGGTTGCTGCTGGATCAACTGAGTTTAGTGTTCTGTGCACACCGTGAGCTGTGTTTTTCATTCGAATCGTGTTTCGATATTTCGATTGCTTACGATGGATGAGAATATGATATGACAAAATACACTTCAGCTGCGTTCACTTTTGGTGCTGCTTCGCCTTATATCTTTTGGATTGTGCTGTTGCTGCTATCATGGGGACTGCTGTTGCCTTTGTTTGAATCCTTCAATGAGACGAGATGTTAATTTGGATGGTTCCACTGGCACAGGCGGTTGAACAATTTCTGGATTTTAATTCGTTTGCAGTGGTACCGTGGCCTTTGACTGACTAACTAACTACATACTTCCCTTAGCAAAAGAGCATCTCTGTGTGTGCAGTCATGGTGCATAGTCACTTAAAGATATAAGTTTTATTAAACCGTGATAAAAGTCCAATTTGTCCCCGATTCACGTTTTATGCTTTTTTAAGCTTTTAAATACTTTGGCAGCTTTTATGTATCGTAGGAGGCTTCGGTAGGAGGCCTAATTGAGAAAACCATCCGACAAGGCAACCGACGTTTGGACAACCCGTGTTCGAATCCAGCTGGAAGCTGTTTGAATTGTGCTCGTGGTTAGAAAAAAAAATATGCCCGCGGTCGACCCAGCCGCTGGCAGAAATTGGTACCAAGTTATTATTCTGGGAAGGGGAAGAATGCCGCCTCGCAACGTGAGCTTCGATGATTGAAGCGACACTATCCAGAAGTCTCCGAACATTTCTGGATAGGTGGCCGAGCACATTTGGGTGAAAACTCGCGTGCTAAGACGTCGATTCAAGTCTCGTATTTTACCTTTAGTGTTTTGTAGCAATTTTACCTTTAGTGTTTTGTAGCAACATTTACCTTTAGTGTTTTGTAGCAATTTTACCTTTAGTGTTTTGTAGCAATTTTACCTTTAGTGTTTTGTAGCAATTTTACCTTTAGTGTTTTGTAGAAACATTTACCTTTAGTGTTTTGTAGCAATTTTACCTTTAGTGTTTTGTAGCAATTTTACCTTTAGTGTTTTGTAGCAATTTTACCTTTAGTGTTTTGTAGCAATTTTACCTTTAGTGTTTTGTAGCAACATTTACCTTTAGTGTTTTGTAGCAACACGGAGATGGGCTACAGTGAATAGTAGCAACAATAAGATTAAATGGTCGCTCGTGTTCATATCTAACGTTGTACAGTACGGTCGCTTTGTTGTTATGTCTGTGCCGTTGTCCATTTGCGGAGCAAAATAGGCGGACATGCGAATTTTTTTCTAATAAATGTTTTTTTTAAATATTAGTTGATAAATCATCGATTTTATTCCTAAATATGTCAGTGGAAAAAAAAAAATTAGAAGACATTCAAAAGAAGACTTCACCGTTAAGCAGATGCAGACTTTTTTTTTTTTTTTTATAAATCCTTTTCTTACTTTCCAGAAACCCAAGCTCCCTTTTGAAAAAAAAAATATATATATATATATACTCTTTGTGCCATGTTTTTATGATTAGTATGGAGATGTTTTCTCAGTGTTAGCGGCTTCATGGCTTCGAAGGCATTATAACAACGTAACATGAAGCACCCTCATCAACATCAGTTCTTCCATGCATCAAATTCAGCCAGAGGTTGAGCCAAAACGTATAGTAAAAAAAAAAAAGTTAAGTACCCCCGTCACGCCCAGTGACATACAGGGAATATGGTGTTAGTGACCATAAATTTTTCAGACCTTCGGCACATGATTTTCGGGGTAATGTGGTCGGCATTACGCCCGTGCCGCTTTACTTTCCCAGAAAAAATATCCGGTACCCATTTAAGGCTGGGTGAACCCGGAAGCCGTCGGTTAGGATCGAACCCTACCTCTTGTCCTTTGTAGTCCAGTTCACTAAACACTGAGCTACCGTGGCTCCCCAAAACGTTTAGTAAGGAAACCCATTGCGCTAATATAAAAAAATCTGCTTTACACAACGAAAACCAACCAGTTTTTTTAGCAACACCAAAGAAGAAAGCAATTGTCCACTTTTGTTTGATTTTTAATGAAGACGATGGGTGGAAAAAATATTAAGTTTTAAACAAAATGGGAAATGTAAGATTTCCTTCCACTTTTCTTTTCCTTGCATTCGTGTTTTCACTCATTCGCTTATACTCTTTTTTTCTATTTTAACTGCAGAAGATCGTAAAGTTTGTTCATGCCTTCGCAGACTTCATTGACGGATATCCGAGAATCCGCGAACTATAGGTTAAGAACCGTTAATATATACCATATATGTACACTGATATCATACATTTTTTTATATGTACACTGCTATCACAATAGCTTTATATGTACATTGATATCATATTTGTTTTATATGTACACTGATGTCATATTAGCTTTATATGTACACTGATATCATATTAGCTTTATATGTACACTGGAGTGTAAAAAGGGTAATCCTATAACAACTGCCGTAATGATGTGACGAGTTAGTGACTTTATTGTACCCCAGTTTTATACGGTTGGGTGATAATTTCTCACCATGGAGATTACATACACCATACATGTCCACCGAGAGGAATATATAGATCACACATGTACACTGAAATTACATAGACCATATATATGCACACACATTACACTGTATACAGAGAATACAGATCACATATGTATACTGAAATTACATAAACCATACTTGGACACTGAATTTACATAGAACATAAATGTGCACGATAGCTCAGTGGTTAGTGAACTGGACTACAAATGACAAGAGGTCGGGTTCGATCCTGATGGACGGCTTCCGGGTTCACCCAGCCGTAAATATGTACCAGATTTTTTTCTGGGAAAGTAAAGCGGCACATTCGTAATACCGACCACATTACCCCAAAAATCATGTGCCTAAGGTCTATACAAATTATGGTCACTAGGACCATATCCCCTATGCGCCACTAGGCTGAACGGGGCACTTTATTTTACTTTTTTATATTTGTACACTCAAATTACATCATAGACCATACTTGTTTATTTAAATTACATGTATGTATATATATATTTATAAGTAAAGTGCCCCCGTCACTAACCACTGAGCTATCGCGACTCCCTATATTATGTTATAGCTGGGTCTTAAATTTTAAAGCAATCAAACATAAAATATCAAAGAAAGAATCAATCCGTTTTTGCATTTGATTTAATGATTTAAAAAAAAGAAGTACAGTGTCCCCATCACGCCAAGTGGCGTATAGGGAATATGGTGTTAGTGACCATAAATTTTACAGACCTTCGGCACATGATTTCTGGGGTAATGTGGTCGGTATTACGCCCGCGCCGCTTTACTTTCCCAGAAAAAAATCCGGTACCCGTTAAAGACTATCGAACCCTACCTCTTGTCCTTTGTAGTCCAGTTCACTAACCACTGAGCTATTGCGGCTCCCATATATATATATGTGTGTATATATATAAACATATTTATGCATGCATCTGTATGCGTATATATGTGCGTGCGTTCGCTCGTATGCGTATTGTGGATGCACACACAGAGAAGTTCGTTTCAGTAAAACATGCAGAAACATCAAGAAAATGTGGCGGCACAGATGAGGAAACTGTCAAGGATAATAGAATACAACGCATCTGTAACGAGTTGGAAGACTTGCTAATTGGGCAGACAGACGTACATGTTCACATTAATTCGATGGCATTAAGTTCCGTCTAGAGTGGAGGGGAAAACGTGCAGGTTAATTAAGAATATATGTGACAAGGAAGTTATATATATTACACCGTAAAGTGTTTTCTTTTTACCTATATTTGCAACGATCTTTATGCACTTGCAATGTTGAATGGTTTTTTTTTTGACGTCACGGAAGGCAATATGGTTGAGTGCTTTAACTTTCCTGATATTTCAAGTCGCGGTAAATTATGTTTGGCTCGTTGCAGCTTATGTTCTGAGTTTAAACATTGTTTTTTATATTCTTCATTCCCAACTCTATATGGAATGACGTCTTAAGACATTGCTACCCAACCATTCATATCATCTTCTTCATTTTTCTTCCATCCATCCTTCCATCTCTACCCATCCATCTTCCTTTCTTTCTTTCTTTCTTTCTTTCTTTCTTTCTTTCTTTCTTTCTTTCTTTCTTTCTTTCTTTCTTTCTTTCTTTCTTCTTCTTAATTCCTTCCTTTCTTTCTTTTTTCTTCCTTCCTTCCGTCCATCCTTCCATCCCTCCTGCCTTCCCTCCATCCATCCATCCATCCATCCATCCATCCATCCATCCATCCATCCATCCATCCCTCACTCTCCTTTCTTCCTTCTTTCTCTCCTGCCTTTACGTCTCTTTCTCTCCTTTCTATGCGTTAACATTTAAGCTGTTTTAGAGAACATTACTGTTGCAGCCTGCATCTTCCATTAGTTGCAATCATCAGTCATGTGATGTGGTCCTCAGTCATGTGATGTGATCATCAGCCATGTGATGTGGACAAAGACTGTCCTAGCCACACCCACAACTTTCCATGCAACCATTTTCCAGGTTGGCCTGTTACTCCCACGATCACTGTCTCTACCGAAAAGTTTGGTTGGCTACCCCTCATAGTCAGCTCGCATCTTTTTCTTCTGCCCATCCGCTGCTGCCCTGAAGCGTTACATCGCGAGAAATGTGGATCTTTAATCTCGTGACTGTAGATGTTGTATTGTTTGCTATTTTAGACACTTCCTTTAATGATGTAGTGTTGTCTCTGGGCGTATCTGGACGCTGTTACAATAGAGATGTTTTTTTGTTCTTGCATGTCTTTTATTTCGTCTATCCATGTCTGCCATTTTCGCCCTTCAGCTCTTTGTCCTGTTGTTTTGAGGATGAAAGCGTTTGATGTTGCTTGGTCTGATTTCATTATTACCAGTGTCCGAACCATTTCATTTGTTGTTTGTATATATTTGTAATAATAACATCAGATTGGAGATGCACCACAGAAATAAAAAGCAGACTAGCTCAGGCCAAAATAGCATTTCAGAAATGAAAAATATCTTATGCAACAAATCTATGTCAATAAAAATGAGAAAGAGAGTTCATCGGTGCTATATAGAACCAATTCTGACCTTTGGAAGCGAATCATGGACAGTAGACAAACAAATGAAAAGACGATTGGAGGTCACAGAGATGGGATTTCTCAGAAAAATGTTGAAAGTTCCCTGGACAGCTAAAAAGACCAATGAGGAAGTTCTCAGAGAGGCCAACACAAAAAGGGAGCTCTTAAAGAACATCAGAAAGAAGCAATGAACATTTTTCGGGCACATCATGAGAAGGGGAAAGTTGGAATGCTTGGTTACAACTGGCAAAATAATAGGAAAGAGAGATCGCGGACGACAAAGAGAGAAAATACTGGACAGCTTGGTGTCATGGCATGGAAAACAGTCAACAACAGAACTAATACTATGCACTGTGGATAGAACATTGTGAGGGGACATGCTCACCTACGCCAACCGGTATGGCACATGATGATGATATATTTGTATTGTATATATTTGTATTGTATTTATTCCAGGCACGGTTTAATTTCGACATATTCTCAGATTTTCACATTGGTTATTCAATCTATCTTTGTGTTTTTGTTATCTTTCTCAAGCACGTAACAATAAAACGTCGACAGGCATGTCAATTAATGATGGTTATGGTGATTATAATTATAATGTTGATAAAGTTCTTCATAAGTTGCCTGGTTGGCTAGCTCCGCTATTGTTAATGACGGTCAACATTTGTATCGGGCGGACATCATCAATGCCCTTCGGGAAGTTGGAATGACACAGGACTTCGATAACCATGAGTCCACGTCACTCCTTCGGATGAAATAGATGGGAGTTAAGATGGGCACAGCCAGAAACGAGAAACTTAGTGGCCGTGTAAGAAGACTAAACAACCAACACAGAACTGGAGTCGTCAGTCGCTGGACACTGCGAGACTTGCTGAGGAGGGGATCTGAGCACCCATGGACATGTTCGGAGTACAATGATGATGACCCGCTAATAACTCAATAACTGAGGAGGGGATCTGAGCACCCATGGACATGTTCGGAGTACAATGATGATGACCCGCTAATAACTCAATAACTGAGGAGGGGATCTGAGCACCCATGGACATGTTCGGAGTACAATGATGATGACCCGCTAATAACTCAATAACTGAGGAGGGGATCTGAGCACCCATGGACATGTTCGGAGTACAATGATGATGACCCGCTAATAACTCAATAACTGAGGAGGGGATCTGAGCACCCATGGACATGTTCGGAGTACAATGATGATGACCCGCTAATAACTCAATAACTGAGGAGGGGATCTGAGCATCTATGGACATGTTCGGAGTACAATGATGATGACCCGCTAATAACTCAATAACTGAGGAGGGGATCTGAGCATCTATGGACATGTTCGGAGTACAATGATGATGACCCGCTAATAACTCAATAACTGAGGAGGGGATCTGAGCACCCATGGACATGTTCGGAGTACAATGATGATGACCCGCTAATAACTCAATAACTGAGGAGGGATCTGAGCATCTATGGACATGTTCGGAGTACAATGATGATGACCCGCTAATAACTCAATAACTGAGGAGGGGATCTGAGCATCTATGGACATGTTCGGAGTACAATGATGATGACCCGCTAATAACTCAATAACTGAGGAGGGGATCTGAGCATCTATGGACATGTTCGGAGTACAATGATGATGACCCGCTAATAACTCAATAACTGAGGAGGGGATCTGAGCATCTATGGACATGTTCGGAGTACAATGATGATGACCCGCTAATAACTCAATAACTGAGGAGGGGATCTGAGCATCTATGGACATGTTCGGAGTACAATGATGATGACCCGCTAATAACTCAATAACTGAGGAGGGGATCTGAGCATCTATGGACATGTTCGGAGTACAATGATGATGACCCGCTAATAACTCAATAACTGAGGAGGGGATCTGAGCATCTATGGACATGTTCGGAGTACAATGATGATGACCCGCTAATAACTCAATAACTGAGGAGGGGATCTGAGCATCTATGGACATGTTCGGAGTACAATGATGATGACCCGCTAATAACTCAATAACTGAGGAGGGGATCTGAGCATCTATGGACATGTTCGGAGTACAATGATGATGACCCGCTAATAACTCAATAACTGAGGAGGGGATCTGAGCATCTATGGACATGTTCGGAGTACAATGATGATGACCCGCTAATAACTCAATAACTGAGGAGGGGATCTGAGCATCTATGGACATGTTCGGAGTACAATGATGATGACCCGCTAATAACTCAATAACTGAGGAGGGGATCTGAGCATCTATGGACATGTTCGGAGTACAATGATGATGACCCGCTAATAACTCAATAACTGAGGAGGGGATCTGAGCATCTATGGACATGTTCGGAGTACAATGATGATGACCCGCTAATAACTCAATAATTATAAGTTGCCTTTCAGCACAGAAGGGGGAGATCATGTTTTGTCATTTGCTCTTTGGTTTGTTTCACTTGTCGCATCTTTTAGAAGAAACCATCCGACTCTAACGCTTCTGTGTGCACACTTCATCATAGAGCGTCATACTGTTTAGCATTGGCGATCATGTCCTTCCACCTCTGTCCACACTTCATCATAGTGCGTCATACTGTTTAGCATTGGCGATCATGTCCTTCCACCTCTGTCCACACTTCATCATAGTGCGTCATACTGTTCAGCATAGGCGATCATGTCCTTCCACCTCTGTCCACACTTCATCATAGTGCGTCATACTGTTCAGCATAGGCGATCATGTCCTTCCACCTCTGTCCACACTTCATCATAGTGCGTCATACTGTTCAGCATAGGCGATCATGTCCTTCCACCTCTGTCCACACTTCATCATAGTGCGTCATACTGTTCAGCATTGGCGATCATGTCCTTCCACAGTTCTCTGTCCACACTTCATCATAGTGCGTCATACTGTTCAGCATAGGCGATCATGTCCTTCCACCTCTGTCCACACTTCATCATAGTGCGTCATACTGTTCAGCATTGGCGATCATGTCCTTCCACCTCTGTCCACACTTCATCATAGTGCGTCATACTGTTCAGCATTGGCGATCATATCCTTCCACCTCTGTCCACACTTCATCATAGTGCGTCATACTGTTCAGCATTGGCGATCATGTCCTTCCACCTCTGTCCACACTTCATCATAGTGCGTCATACTGTTCAGCATTGGCGATCATGTCCTTCCACAGTTCTCTGTCCACACTTCATCATAGTGCGTCATACTGTTCAGCATTGGCGATCATGTCCTTCCACAGTTCTCTGTCCACACTTCATCATAGTGCGTCATACTGTTCAGCATTGGCGATCATGTCCTTCCACCTCTGTCCACACTTCATCATAGTGCGTCATACTGTTCAGCATTGGCGATCATGTCCTTCCACAGTTCTCTGTCCACACTTCATCATAGTGCGTCATACTG
>JAVIAB010000073.1:89645218-89710218 GCA_032433765.1 Megaustenia siamemsis | reverse complement strand
GGATGGTGGTGAGAACAATACAGTAGAGGATGATGGTGAGAACAATACAGTAGAGGATGATGGTGAGAACAATACAGTAGAGGATGATGGTGAGAACAAGACAGGATAGGATGATGGTGAGAACAAGTCAGTAGAGGATGATGGTGAGAACAAGACAGGATAAGATGATGTTGAGAACAATACTGTAGAGGATGATGGTGAGAACAATACAGTAGAGGATGATGGTGAGAACAAGACAGGATAGGATGATGGTGAGAACAAGACAGGATAGGATGATGGTGAGAACAATACAGTAGAGGATGATGGTGAGAACAATAGAGTAGAGGATGATGGTGAGAACAAGACAGGATAGGATGATGGTGAGAACAAGACAGGATAGGATGATGGTGAGAACAAGACAGGATAGGATGATGGTGAGAACAAGACAGGATAGGATGATGGTGAGAACAAGATAGGATAGGATGATGGTGAGAACAAGACAGGATAGGATGATGGTGAGAACAAGACAGGATAGAATGATGGTGAGAACAATACAGTAGAGGATGATGGTGAGAACAAGACAGGATAGGATGATGGTGAGAACAAGACAGGATAGGATGATGGTGAGAACAAGACAGAATAGGATGATGGTGAGAACAATACAGGATAGGATGATGGTGAGAACAATACAGTAGAGGATGATGGTGAGAACAATACAGTAGAGGATGATGGTGAGAACAAGACAGTAGAGGATGATGGTGAGAACAAGACAGGATAGGATGATGGTGAGGACAATACAGTAGAGGATGATGGTGAGAACAAGACAGATGATGATGAAAATAAGATAGTAGATGATGATGGTGAGAAGAAGGCAATATATGCTGACGGTGAGAACAAGACAGGACAGGATGATGGTGAGAACAAGACAGGATAGGATGATGGTGAGAACAATACAGTAGAGGATGATGATGAGAACAAGACAGTAGAGGATGATGGTGAGAACAAGACAGTATAGGATGATGGTGAGAACAATACAGTAGAGGTTGATGGTGAGAACAAGTCAGTAGAGGATGATGGTGAGAACAAGACAGTATAGGATGATGGTGAGAACAATACAGTAGAGGTTGATGGTGAGAACAAGTCAGTAGAGGATGATGGTGAGAAAAAGACAGTATAGGATGATGGTGAGAACAAGTCAGTAGAGAATGATGGTGAGAACAAGACAGTATAGGATGATGGTGAGAACAAGACAGGATAGGATGATGGTGATAACAAGACAGTATAGGATGATGGTAAGAACAAGACAGCATAGGATGATGGTGTGACCAAGACTGTATAGGATGATGGTGAGAACAAGACAGTATATATAGGGTGATGGTGAGAACAAGACAGTATATATAGGATGATGGTGAGAACAAGACTGTATAGGATGATGGTGAGAACAAGACAGTATAGGTTGATGGTGAGAACAAGTCAGTAGAGGATGATGGTGAGAACAAGACAGTATAGGTTGATGGTGAGAACAAGTCAGTAGAGGATGATGGTGAGAACAAGACAGTATATATAGGGTGATGGTGAGAACAAGACAGTATATATAGGATGATGGTGAGAACAAGACTGTATAGGATGATGGTGAGAACAAGACAGTATAGGTTGATGGTGAGAACAAGTCAGTAGAGGATGGTGGTGAGAACAAGACAGGATAGGATGATGGTGAGAACAAGTCAGTAGAGGATGATGGTGAGAACAAGTCAGTAGAGGATGATGGTGAGAACAAGACAGGATAGGATGATGGTGAGAACAAGACAGTATAGGATGATGGTAAGAACAAGACAGTATAGAATGATGGTGTGAACAAGACTGTATAGGATGATGGTGAGAACAAGACAGTATATATAGGGTGATGGTGAGAACAAGACAGAATATATAGGATGATGGTGAGAACAAGACTGTATAGGATGATTTTGAGAACAAGACAGTATAGGATGATGGTGAGAACAAGACAGTATATATAGAGTGATGGTGAGAACAAGACAGTATAGGATGACGGTGAGAACAAGACAGTAGTGAATGACGGTGAGAACAAGACAGTATAGGATGATAGTGAGAAGACAGTAGAGAATGCTGGAGGAGATGTGGCAATAGAGGGTAGCGGAGGAGACCTAGTACTACAGGATGGCGTGGGGAAGAACGGTGATGAAGTATGGCGGCCGGAAAATGTAATAGATTGTGGTTGAGGAGACATGATTATGGGGGATGGCGGAAGTGTTACTATAATGGAGGATAGCAGAGGGGACAAGGTAATAAATTAAGGTGGAGGTGACACGGTAACGAAGGATGGCAGAGGGGACAGGGTAATAGAGGATTGCATAGAGGATACGGTAATGGGGGATGTCGGAGGGGACACATTAATGGAGTATGATTGAGTGGACATAGTAATTGAGACTGCTGAAGGGGACACAGTAATGGAGCATGGCTGAGGTGACACGGTAATGGAGGATGGCAGAGGGGCAAAGTAAAAGAGGTTAGGGAACAGGCAAATAATTGCAATGCTGCGGTAAAGCTGATAGCGAGGAGCCAGTGGTGGTGTGTAGTAAGCACTCTAAAGTATGGTAACAGCCTTACATGGAAGGAACACAACACAATAATGATGTTTCGACCTGTGGCCTTCTTCAGAATACAAGGACAACGACAACAAACGTTGAAGCACAATTATCTATAACTACATGTTAGATGATCAAGTGGAGGGCAAGGAAAGTAGGATGTTGAAATGAGAAAGGAGAGGGAAGAGAGAGATGAATACTACATGAGGAGAGGATAGAATGGGCGTCAAGATATATAAAATTGAAAAAGAGAAAAATATAAAAAAGAGAAAAATGTATCATAAAACGCACATAGCTTAAAACAGCAAGTCTGCCCTCTGTGCTGGAACACATCAGAATGACTTGGAGTTTAAAGGATGTGTCTAGAAAGTAACACGTGACTAAAACACGCAAGTTTAGAAGGACAAGAGGACATGTGTGGCGGGAAAACAAATCAGAGGGAGCGGGGAGGGGGGGGGGGAAGAGGGGTGGGGGAATAAAGATAAGCGAAGCTGCCAAACTATGAAAACGATAGTCAATAGTGAGAGGAAAACTAGAGGCCCAAAACCAAAGGCCCGGAGGGGCCAAACTGCTGGCCAATAAATCACTCGGACAATGCAAGTGAGAGATCCCGCGATAGGTTAAAAGAAAGAGTGAATGAAAAGACAGAGTAGTGAACTGGGAGATGGGTGAGAGAGATAGACAGCACAGAATGGATGGCCTGGGACTGGAAGAGATAGGTCAACGAAGGGAGGAAGAGGGTGTAAGTGAATACCAGAGGAAGATATAAGGAGAGGAAGAATATGAAAGCCGGTATATGTCAAGTAGGTAGGAAGAAGGGCGGTAGAGTGATAGAGGGGTGGTCCGGAGGAAGTTAGTCAATCGAGAGGTATGGAAGTATTAGAGGAGGAGGTATGGAGAGGAGGGATAAGAAGCAGGTATGTGAAAAGTGGATAGGAGGAGAGGCAGTAGGTCAGAAGTGAATAGAAAGAGAGGGAGTCTGGAAGAAGTGGAGTAATAGGGGAATGGTGCACAAGAGGTATGTACCATAGGAGGTAAAGAAGTTGGGAAATGATAGAACAAAGTGGGGATGATGATACCCTTAAATGGGTACCGGATTTTTTTCTGGGAAAGTAAAGCGGCACGGGCGTAATACCGACCACATTACCCCAAAAATCACGTGCTGAAGGTCTGTAAAATTTATGGTTACTAACACTATTTTCTCTATACGCCACTTGGCGTGACGGGGGCTCTTTACTTTTTTTTTTTTTAACTTGCTACTTTATGCAAGAGCATAATTATGTAAAGAGCCCCCGTCATGCCAAGTGGCGTATAGGGAATATGGTATTAGTGACCATAAATTTTAAATGTTAAGTTGGTCCTATTATATGGCTGTGAAACATTGAGAACAACAAATTGAAAATCATGAAGATACAGACTTTCATTAATGGATGCTTACGCAGAATAAAAGGATGGAAATGGCAGGACAAAATCAGCAACATAGAATTATGGAAATGTACTAGTCAAATCCAGACATAAAATGTACATACAACTATAAAATCCTGAAATCCGAAGTAGAAAAAGCCATAAAAACAATGAAAAAGGGAAAAGCAGCTGGGCCTGACAAGATACAGATAGAGATGATACAGGCTCTAGAAGAGTTTGGCGTCGAAGTGATCACAGACATATGCAATGACATATACCATACAGGATACATACCAAACGACCTAAAAACATCAACTTTCATTGCACTGCCTAAAAAGAATGGTGCAGTTGAATGCAGTGACTTCAGAACAATAAGCCTAATGAGCCAGGTAACAAAAATTTTACTAAAAGTTATACAGGGAAGGATTCAGAAGTAGTATACAATGTTGTAACTACACTTAAACGTATATATTTTATTTATTTATTTTTTTTTTACACCATTGCAGTGCAGGGTCGGTGCATGCACGTGCACTTTTAGGTGGGTTCACAGCCACCTATACTACTAGTTTTTGTTGTTTTTTTGTTGGAATTTGATATGTAGGGGTGTCAAATATTATGTGGGAGGTATGCCTTGAGGTTAAATTTCAATTTTTTATCGATTTCAGGGCGTAACCCTCAAAAATGGTCAGGGGGTAACAATTTCAAAAGTGCTTTTTAAGTTAAGTTTTGGTGTGGGGATGTCTAAAATAAAGTTTTAGGTAAACCTACGTGCTAAATTTACGATTTTATCGATTCCATGGGCGTAACCCTCAAAAATGGTATAGGGGGTAACAATTTCAAAAGTGATTTTTAAGTTAATTTTTGGTGTGGGGATGTCTAAAATAAAGTTTGGGGTATGCCTAGAAAAAAAATTTACAATTTTTACCGATTTTATGGGCGTAACCCTAAAAAATAGTCAGGGGGGTAACAATTTCAAAAGTGATTTTTAAGTTAATTTTTGGTGTGGAGATGTCTAAAATAAAGTTTTAGGTAAGCCTACGTGCTAAATTTACGATTTTTATCGATTCCATGGGTGTAACCCTCAAAAATGGTAAGGGGGTAACAATTTTAAAAGTGATTTTTTAAGTAAATTTTTGTATGGGGATGTCTAAAGTAAAGTTTGGGGTATGCCTAGAGTGAAAATTTACGATTTTTACCGATTTCATGGTGTAACCCTCAAAAATGATAAGGGGTAAAATCCTAAAAGTTGTTTTTAATGTAAATTTTTGCAATGGGGATGTCTAAAATAAAGTTTGGAGTATGCTTAGAGTGAAAATTTACGATTTTTACCGATTTTATGGCGTATCCCTAAAAATAAGTCAGGGGGTAACAATAATAAAAGTGATTTATAGGTACATTTTTGCTATGGGGATGTCTAAAATTAAGTTTTTTTGGACTTTGAATATAACTATCTGCTCGTTGTGTATAACTAGTATGAGTATGGGAGTAGATATGAGTCTATATATTTTTTTTTCTTCTGTGGGTAAAATTTTTAGTCATTTGGCCAAACTTTTTGGACCTAGAATATAACTTCCTACTCGTTGTGTCTAACTATTACGACTATGTGAGTAGCTTTTTGGATTTTTAGGTCGAGTTTTTGAATATGAGCCTACATTTTTGTGTTCTGTGGTTAAAATATTTGCGATTTGGCCAAACTTTTTGGGCTTTAGAAATAACGATCGGTTCCATGTGTCTAACAATTATGACTATGTGAGTAGCTTTTTGAAATTTTTAGGTCGACTTTTTTAAAATATTAGCCTACATTTTTTGTTCTGGGAGTAAAATGTTTGCGATTTGGTCTAACTATTTTGACTTGGCTATAACTATCTGTTCGATGTGTCTAACTTGTATGAGTATGGGAGAAGAATTGTAGACTTTTAAGGTCGACTTTTTTAATATGAGCCTAAATTTGTGTGTTCTGGTGGTAAAATCTTAGTGATTTGGTCTAACATTTTGGACCTTGAATATAACTTCCTGCTCGTTGTGTCTAACTAGTATGACTATGTGAGTAGATTTTTATGGTTTTGAGGTCGACTTTTTGAGTATGAGCCTAAATTTTTGTGTTCTGGGGGTAAAATATTTGCGATTTGGCCAAACTTTTGGGCTTTAGAAATAACGATCGGTTCGATGTGTCTAACAATTATGACTATGTGAGTAGCTTTTTGAAATTTTTAGGTCGACTTTTTTAATATGAGCCTACATTTTTGTGTTCTGGTGGTAAAATGTTTGCGATTTGGTCTAATTTTGGGACTTTCAATATAACTATCAGTTCGATGTTTTTAACTAGTATGAGTATGGGCATATATTTTTAGGGTTTTTTATGTCGCATTTTTTTAATTTGAGCCTATTTTTTCTGTTATGGGGATGAAATGTTTGCTATTTTGTTTAATTTTTTGGACCTTGAATATAACTTCCTGCTCATTGTGTCCAACTATTTATGACTGTCATAGAACTCCTGGTATTGCATCAGGGGTCAAAGCGCGTTCAAGTAACCCGCCACTTGTATTATTTCCCCACCATTGACCCGCTAGGTGGATTGTATCAGGGGCCGAATCGATTTAAAGTAACCCATGCGTCAGACTCGACAGCACTTCAAGTTGAAAATAAGGTCAGTTATCACGATAACAGTATTCCTCTTCTCTGATTAGTTAATCCAGAGGTCAGTCATTTCGTTGATGGGTGTCCGATAGAAATCCTCTTCTCTGATTGGTTAACCTAGATGTTAGTCGAGGGTGGAATAGTGTCGTCCAACTTTTATTTACCAGATTATATTTAAACTAGTCGCATGTGAAACTTCGTGTTATAAGCGCGCTTGATTCACGGAAGTTTATTTTCATATTCAGTCTAGCGGTCTGTGTTGTAGTGGAATATTTTACGGTGTAAGTTGAATTTTTTTCAGTTTTTCTCTTATCTCATAACGATGTGATAGGTTATCATTAAAGGAATTTCAGTTGTATTAATAGTGATGTGTATAAAGTACGAATGGTAGGAAAGAAGTCTAGTAGTGTTAGAAGAGAGAGAGAGAGAGAGGGAGAGAGAGAGCGAGAGAGAGAGAGCGCGCGACAGAGAGAGAGATACAGAGAAGTCTAGGAGAAGGAAGGCGAGGTGCTAGGCATAAAGGGTGAGAATAATCAAGTGTTACAATAGGAGGGACGCTAAAAATATACTTCGGAAAGATGTGGGGGAGATAAAGGGAGAGGAGGGAGGATGGTCTGATAGGTTAGACGTCTAAGAGAGGATAGGCGAGAAAGATGGAGAGGGAGAGAGAGAGAGAGAACACGATGGAGAGGGAGAGAGAGAAATAGCGAGAGAGACAGAGATGGCGAGGGAGAGAGACCGAGAGAGAATGAGCGAGAGAGACAGCAATGGAGAGGGAGAGATAGAGAGATACCGAGAGCGAGAGATAGCGAGAGAGAGATAGCGAGAGGGAAAGAGACAGCGCTGGAGAGGGAGCGAGAGAGAGCGATGGAGAGGAAGAGAGATAGCGAGAGAGACAAAGACGGAGAGGGAGCGAGAGATAGCGCGATTGAGAGGGAGAAAGATTGCGAGAGATAGAGACAGCGAAGGAGAGAGAGATAGCGAGAGCGAAAGAGACAGAGATGGAGAGGGAGAGAGATATCGAGAGAGACAAAGACGGCGAGGGAGACAGAATGATCGAGAGCGAAAGAGACAGCGATGGAGAGGGAGGGAGAGATAGCGAACCACTAACACCGAGGAACATATTTAACTCTTTACACTACCAGTTTAGACTGACCAGTAATCTCTAACAGCTTCACCCCTTATGCTTCATTTATGACATAGAGCTAAGCAGACACCCAACTACATAGCTATAAATAAATGTTATCCTTGAACTATATATTTTTGTGATGTTATATACTATCCACTGTATGTTATACACCTACTGAGATAATAAAATAATAAAATATATCTTTTGTTTTCTGTGTTTTTTTTTTAATTGATGTTGTATAATCTACAAACCTATCACTATCGATCAAGTACATCAAGAACTCCAAAGTCAGCACAAAGCAGACATAAACATGTCACTTTCGGGGTCACCAGGACTAGAGGTCAACATCCGAACACGAAATGTCATGGTTAACTCCCCCTGTCTTTCGTGTACATTAGGCGCGAAATGCGCCTGCTATATATCTTTGTTAATTTACGGCCAAATGCGACATAGTTACAACATTGTATACTACTTTCAGAATAAAACTGAAATAGAGGAGCAACAATTTGGATTCAAGAAAAACAGTGGGACAATAGAAGCCATATTCAGCATGAGAACATTGATTGAAAAGAACACAGAAGTAAACAAACCAATATATGCCTACTTTATAAACTACACCAAAGCTTTCGATAGAATACACCATAACCAACTTATAGACTGCCTAAAGGGTATAAATCTAGACGACGCAGACATACGACTAATATGTAATTTGTACTGGGAGCAAACAGCAATAATAAAATATAACAAGGAGAACTCTACACCCATGGACATAAAAAGAGGAGTAAGACAAGGATGCATCCTATCACCAAGCTTGTTCAATCTATACACTGAGCAAATCTTTAAAAACATCTCAGAGATACCAGGCCTAAACATTAATGGAAAGATAATCAATAACCTAAGATATGCTGATGATACTGTTCTGCTAGCAGAAAATCCTAAAGACCTACAACACTTGCTTAATGTGATAAACACAACAAGCAAAAAATATGGACTAGAAATGAATATAAAAAAGACTAAAACTATGATCATAAACAAAGAAAATTTTCAAGACCTACAATTAAATATCACAGTTGAGGGAACACATCTGGAGACAGTCCTGTGTTACAACTACCTAGGACATACTATAACCAATGATGGAAAATGCACAACTGAAATAAACAAAAGAATAGGTATGGCAAAAAGTAATTTTAATGCCATGAAAAATATACTAACAACAAAACAAATATCAGCAGGGCTGAAACTAAGAATGGCAAAATGTTACATCTTCTCAATATTCCTGTATGGTGCAGAAACATGGACATTAGACAAGAAAACAGAACAGAAAATTGAAGCCTTTGAAATGTGGATTTATAGAAGAATAGGTAGAATAGGATGGAAACAAAAGATAACAAACGATGAAGTTTTAAAACAACTGAAAATAAAAAGAGAACTGCTGAACACAATAAAGACAAGACAAATTAAATTTTTGGGGCACGTTAAAAGACATAACAGCCTACTAAAAGTAATATTGGAAGGGAAAATACAAGGTAAAAGAGGCAGCGGCAGACCAAGACTAACATGGACGAGTAACATCAAAAGATGGACATGTCAATCTATGTCAGCCGGCACCATCAAAGCAAGAAACAGAGTAGAATGGCGATCGATGGTAGCCAACCTTCGTTGCGGAGAGGGCACACGATGATGATGACGATGACCAGTCAAATACCAGTGGATAAAGAGATACAGCGATGACGATGGCGCTGGATAGGACACACACTGCGGAAGCAAGTTGAGAGTATTACACAACAGACCCTTTTTTGGAATCTCCAGGGGAAAAGACAAAGAGGAAGACCAAGGAATTCTTGGAGACGACAGATGGAAGCAGAGATGAAGATGATGGGAAAGACATGTAATGATCTCAAAAGAATGGCAAAAAACAGAACAACTTGAAAAGTGTTTGTTGAAGACCTATGCTCCACTGGGAGCTAAAAAGGCAGAAGAAGAAAAGGGTAGAAGAAGACCATAAATTTTACAGACCTAGATCACGTGATTTTTGGGGTAATGTGGTCGATATTACACCCGTGCCGCTTCACTTTCCCAGAAAAAAATGTGGTACCCATTTAAAGCTGGGTGAATCCGGAAGTCGTCGGTTGGGATCGAACCCTACCTCTTGTCCTTTGTACTCCAGTTCACTAACCATTGAGCTATCGCAGCTTCCTACATTATGCAGTAGGAAGCAAATTCTTCAACTACCTTTCTGACGTGTCCAGGAAGTGATTAAGACTTGGTAAAAACAGCCATGGTGAAACTTTCCAGTCAATGGCTAGCGAAGGCAACGTTAACAAACCAATGGAACGCAAGGAGAAAGAATCGTTGTACAATAGCTAGTACAATAACGACTTCATGCCTTCTAGCTGTAGAACGTCGGTAAACATTTCACTTGATGATTACGATGATAAAGTATAGCATACTAGGCAGAACCGGCACAAGGTATCGGCAACTTGGGTGATTGCCCGAGGCGCCCTGCGCTTAGGACGCCAACGCGCCACTAGGATTATCAAAAACTTCCTATTAATAAATAGTAGAGTTTTCCAAATATGCAAATAAACGTAACTGCTCTGTGACAATGTTTGGGGCAAAATAAAAACAATGGTGAGAATTTTGTTTAGCATGTGGCTTATTTATTTAGAGGGGGTCGCGATAGCTCAGTGGTTAGTGAACTGGACTACAAAGGATAAGAGGCTTCCAGGTTTACCCAGCCTTAAAATTGGTACCGCATTTTTTTTTCTGGAAAAGTAACGCGACACTGGCGTAATGCCGACCAATTATCCAAAAATCATGTGCCGAAGATCTGTAAAAGTGATAGTCACTAACACCATATTTCCTATACGCCTCGTGGCGTGTCGGGCTCATTACTTTTTTACAAATGTATTTAGAGAGCAACAATAAAATGTATTGCTTTTTGTTGCAAAATGTTTGGCTTCTCCAGAGAGTCAATGTTAGGAAAATCTGGAATTAATGAGTGGAAACACACCCTTGAATACTTACAGTCACATTACCTGGAATGTCTAAAGAAATGGTTTGAAACATCACTTCGATTACAGTCTAATTAAGCTATTGATAGTGTAAAGTTTTAGAACGTTTAATGATCACCACTCTGTATTTAGCTGAACGCAATTTGGCTTTTAGGGGAAACTTCAGACACAGTATTGACACTACACAATGAGCATCACTCAGTGTTGGGCAACTTTAGAAACAGTATTGACATCACACAATGAGCATCACTCAGTGTTGCACAACTTTAGAAACAGTATTGACATCACACAATGAGCATCACTCAGTGTTGCACAACTTTAGAAACAGTATTGACATCACACAATGAGCATCACTCAGTGTTGGGCAACTTTAGAAACAGTATTGACATCACACAATGAGCATCACTCAGTGTTGGGCAACTTTAGAAACAGTATTGACATCACACAATGAGCATCACTCAGTATTTAGCTGAATGCAGTTTAGCTTTAAGGGCTACTTTAGACACATTATTGACATCACACAATGAGCATCACTCAGTATTGGGCTACGTCAGACACAGTATTGACATCACACAATGAGCATCACTCAGTATTGGGCTACGTCAGACACAGTATTGACATCACACAATGAGCATCACTCAGTATTGGGCAACTTCAGACACAGTATTGACATCACACAATGAGCATCACTCAGTATTGGGCAACTTTAGAAACAGTATTGACATCACACAATGAGCATCACTCAGTGTTGGGCAACTTTAGAAACAGTATTGACATCACACAATGAGCATCACTCAGTATTTAGCTGAATGCAGTTTAGCTTTAAGGGCTACTTTAGACACATTATTGACATCACACAATGAGCATCACTCAGTATTGGGCTACGTCAGACACAGTATTGACATCACACAATGAGCATCACTCAGTATTGGGCTACGTCAGACACAGTATTGACATCACACAATGAGCATCACTCAGTATTGGGCAACTTCAGACACAGTATTGACATCACACAATGAGCATCACTCAGTATTGGGCAACTTCAGACACAGTATTGACATCACACAGTGAGCATCACTCAGTATTGGGCAATTTCAGACACAGTATTTACATCACACAATGAGCGAATACGAATGACAGGAAATAGCCTGAGAGACAAGATCAGAAATAAAGAACTGAGAAAAGAGCTAGGAATAACCCCTGCCATAGAATATATAAAGAAACAACAGATAAATTGATTTAGCTGCGTGACAAGGCAGAGTGATCAAAACACAAGACAACGAGGCCTCAATAAACGTTGAGAGAACACCAGACACAAGGGTCGACCACGAAAAAGATGGATCGACGGAATATTAGAAGCACTAGAAAACATAACAGTAGCAGAGGCGAACAATAGAGAAAAAGACCGCAAATTATGTCTCCCCTCGACGCTGAAAGGCAAACGAAGGAAAGAAGAAAAAGGAAGACACAATGAGCATCACTCAATATTTACATGAACGCTTTTGGGCTTTCAGTTAAATTTTAGACACATTAATGACACCACACAATGGACATTTGTAAGATCTTGTTGAGTTCCTTCGAAAATTTGATTGAACATTTGAATGAACATTGAGTGAATATTTGATTGAACATTGAGTGACCATTTGATTGAACATTGAGTGAACATTTGATTGAACATTGAGTGAACATTTTATTGAACATTGAGTGAACATTTGATTGAACATCTGAGTAAATATTTGATTGAACATCTGAGTGAATATTTGATTGAACATTGAGTGACCATTTTATTGAACATTGAGTGAACACTTGATTGAACAATGAGTGACCATTTGATTGAACATTGAGTGAACATTTGATTGAACATTGAGTGAACATTTGATTGAACATTGAGTGAACATTTGATTGAACATTGAGTGAACATTTGATTGAACATCTGAGTAAATATTTGATTGAACATCTGAGTGAATATTTGATTGAACATTGAGTGACCATTTGATTGAACATTGAGTGAACATTTGATTGAACATTGAGTGAACATTTGATTGAACATCTGAGTAAATATTTGATTGAACATCTGAGTGAATATTTGATTGAACATCTGAGTGAATATTTGATTGAACATCTGAGTGAACATTTGAATGAACATTGAGTGAACATTTGATTGAACATCTGAGTAAATATTTTATTGAACATCTGAGTAAATATTTGATTGAACATCTGAGTGAATATTTGATTGAACATCTGATTGAACATTTGATTGAACATTGAGTGAACATTTGATTGAACATTGAGTGAACATTTGATTGAACATTGAGTGGATATTGATTGAACATCTGAGTGAACATTTGATTGAACATTAAGGGAGTATTTAATTGAACATTGAGTTAATATTTGATTAAACATTTGATTGAACATTGAGTGAACATTTTATTGAACATTGAGTGAACATTTGATTGAACATTTGAATGAACATTAACGTCGGGCTGTGCCTAACTCACGTTCACTATTGTGGAAAAACGTTCAGAACGAAATAATCAATTTTGGGATAAACTCTGTTCTGGAAAATATATTTAACACCGTTAAATCAGCCAAATATTGTAACCTTATTTTAGACTGTATCCAGATATAGGTAAGATTAATTGGGATCACTGTAGTTGAAAACTTCTCCTCCTGTGTAAACTACACATTCACATCTAAGAGTGAATCAGTGAAGGTCACAAAATCATATTCTCTCTGTGGTTTTACTAACTACAGGTCATGTTGCTTCTGTTGGATTGGAAATGATAACTTACCACCACTGTGTGTCTATATGTTTGGAATTGGAGTCATCAACGATGGCCTAACATCATCAAGTGCTATGACGATCATCATTTTCGGGAGGACGTGAACTCCCATGGTATATGGTGGATAGGCGGCAGGAACCATTGAAGGCTATGTCTGAAAAGTGTTCCTCCTTGCAGTTTCCTCATATTCCAAGTACGGCTTGTTGCAGGAGCTACTGAGTTAAGTGCTCTGTGCACACCGTGAGCTGTGTGTCTCATCCGTTTTGATCCTGCTTCGATATCCCGCTTGTTTACGATGAATGATGATATCGTATGACAGGAACAGTTGGCTGTGTTCACTTTCTGCGCGGTTTCGCCTTATGTCTTTTGGCGTGTGCTGAGACTGCTACAATGGGGACTACAGTTACCTTTCTTTGTTTGGGAGATGAGTTAGTAATTCGGATGATTCCACTGGCACGGGCGGTTGAGCAATTATGGATTTTAATTCGTTTGCTGTGATACCGAGGCCTTCCATAACCAATAACCAATAATAGGTCAGGTGGAGCAGCTTTCATTTACAATACGATTTTTAGATGTAGTAGACACTGCAATAAAGGAACATTCTTTTTGCTATATAAATCTGTTATAGAGACTACATTTTAAAAAAAAGTAAAGAGCTCCGTCACGCCAAGTGGCGTATGGGGAATATGGTGTTAGTGACTATATATTTTACAGACCTTCGGCACATGATTTGTGGAGTAATGTGGTCGGTATTACGCCCATGCCGCTCTACTTTCCCAGAAAAAAATCCGCTACCCATTTAAGGTTGGGTGAACCTGATAGCCGTCGGTAGGGATCGAATCCTACCTGGCATGAAGTCGTTATTGTACTAGCTCTTGTACAACGATTCTTTCTCCTTGCGTTCCATTGGTTTGTTAACGTTGCCTTCGCTAGCCATTGACTGGAAAGTTTCACCATGGCTGTTTTTACCAAGTCTTAATCACTTCCTGGACACGTCAGAAAGGTAGTTGAAGAATTTGCTTCCTACTGCATAATGTAGGGAGCCGCGATAGCTCAATGGTTAGTGAACTGGAGTACAAAGGACAAGAGGTAGGGTTCGATCCCAACCGACGACTTCCGGATTCACCCAGCTTTAAATGGGTACCACATTTTTTTCTGGGAAAGTGAAGCGGCACGGGTGTAATATCGACCACATTACCCCAAAAATCACGTGATCTAGGTCTGTAAAATTTATGGTCTTCTTCTACCCTTTTCTTCTTCTGCCTTTTTAGCTCCCAGTGGAGCATAGGTCTTCAACAAACACTTTTCAAGTTGTTCTGTTTTTTGCCATTCTTTTGAGATCATTACATGTCTTTCCCATCATCTTCATCTCTGCTTCCATCTGTCGTCTCCAAGAATTCCTTGGTCTTCCTCTTTGTCTTTTCCCCTGGAGATTCCAAAAAAGGTCTGTTGTGTAATACTCTCAACTTGCTTCCGCAGTGTGTGTCTTATCCAGCGCCATCGTCATCGCTGTATCTCTTTATCCACTGGTATTTGACTGGTACATTTCCATAATTCTATGTTAGGGATTTTGTCCTGCTATTTCCATCCTTTTATTCTGCGTAAGCATCCATTAATGAAAGTCTGTATCTTCATGATTTTCAACTTGTTGTTCTCCATGTTTCACAGCCATATAATAGGACCGACTTAACATTTAAAATGTATGGTCACTAATACCATATTCCCTATACGCCACTTGGCATGACGGGGGCTCTTTACTTTTTTTTTTTTTAACTGCATAAAGTAGCAAGTTAATAAAAAAAAAAAAGTAAAGGGCCCCCATCACGACAAGTGGCGTATAGGGAATATGCTGTTAGTAACCATACATTTTACAGACCTTCAGCACGTGATTTTTGGGGTAATGTGGTCGGTATTACGCCCGTGCCGCTTTACCTTCCCAGAAAAAAATCCGGTACCCATTTAAGGCTGGGTGAACCCGGAAGCCGTCGGTTGGGATCGAACCCTACCCCTTGTCCTTTGTAGTCCAGTTCACTAACCACTGAGTTATCGCGGCTACTAGATAGGAATGCAGAACAGAATTTGTGTCAAAGCCATTAAACATGACATCACGGGAATTCGAGAAGCTCCTTATGAACTTTCAGAAAGGCCTGTGCCTGATCCTGCAGCGCGACTGGTATAATGTCTTAGGCGTGGTTACTGTTGTCATAAAACTATACAGAACACCGGTGTGGAACTATCTGCTACAGTTTCACTAATGAATATTGTTACTGATTACTTAATTGATTATCGTGCAAATGGATATGAAAAAGTACTAGAGTCATCAAAAGAATTAGCTACAGAATTAGCTACAGAATTAGCTACATAATTAGCTACAGAATTAGCTACATAATTAGCTACAGAATTAGCTACAAAATTAGCTACAGAATTAGCTACATAATTAGGTACATAATTAGCTACAAAATTAGCTACAGAATTAGCTACATAATTAACTACAGAATTAGCTACAGAATTAGCTACAGAATTAGCTACAAAATTAGCTACAGAATTAGCTACATAATTAGCTACAGAATTAGCTACAGAATTAGCTGTTGAGCATGTTTCTAGAAGTAAATGATAACCAAAAGAAGACGATTGTTTGAATATGAGTGCACTGACAAGGTTTCAAATGCAAATGATCCAGAATAAAAACGATATTAAAATCATGTGTTCAAAGTAATACCGGACAAAGCTATTAATTCTTTTCCAGAGAGATTTGAATAGTTACAAATTTTCAATAGCAAATGAGGATTTTGTAACGAGCTACAAATCTGGCAGATAAAAATAAACTCAAAGTCGCGTGTCAAGGTTTAGAGAATAAGTTAAGAAAATGGTGGTATTATTGGATGTGCTCCCTTGACTGAACTAGATATAGCCAAAGAATTATTTCCTGAAGATACAAAGCTTTCAATAGAGGCCGTTAAGTTCCTAAACACTCACAAAAGTTACAAGATGTCGCATGCCAACTATGTGGGTTGCATTAAGAATAATGCTAACAATACGTATAGCTATGGCCGCTGGCAATCTAAAGCTTATTAAAACATACGTACGATCATCCATATCTCAAGAAAGAATGAATTCTTAGACAATTTTGTCTATAGAAAATGATATTGCAAAAAATATAATCATAGAAAGTGCCATGAACAGATTTGCTGATCTAATTGGTACAAAAAAATGTTTTAGTTAGGCTAATATTGTCTAAATGATGGTTGAGAAAAAGAATATTATTGTTCAATGTTTATTTAAATATAACCCATATAATAAACTTATTTCTATATTTGTAGTTTTTCCTTGTGAAAGTTGTTATAATTGGACTTAAAAAGTGCGCCGAATTTAAGCTTGCTCGGGGAGCAACCAAACTCTAGGGCCGGTCCAGTTCGTAGGTTACCTTTCCGCTCCAAGCGGGGAGGTAATTGTTGGTCCTTCGCTCTTTGGTTTGTCTCTGTAGTCTTCTTTTCCCATGACGTCCCGTCCGTTTGATGTTTATCGAAACCTGTTTAAATAGTTATTTGTGTTGTGTTTTTTATTCATATCAGCGTATAAATATTTGCAGTAATGTAACATTAATGAGGAAATGTTTTTAATTTCATTACAGCTAGTTGGTTTTTTTTTTTTGTGGTTGGTTTTGCTGGGCTGTGGCACAATAAACATTTAGCATAAACAATTACATTTACGGGCTATATTAAAGGATGGAACAATGTAGATTACGAGTTTATAGAAACAGGGAGATTACCAACGTTTGATCGCTGAGGAGATCCTCGGTGGCTCAGTGGTTAGTCTGTTTGGTTCTTCATCAGAAGGGTTTGGTTCAATTTTCAAAAGAGACGGACGTTTTCAGACCAACAATGCTCCAGGGTTCACCCAACTCCTAAAAATGGGTACCAGGATGGATTTATTTGAAGTTAAGGCGGTTTGGCGTGATATTGGCCACATCAAGCAAACATGTGCCGTGGTCAGGGAGCAATATTATTGCTAATACCACATTCACTACACATCAACAAGGTGTGAAGGGTGCTTGATGATCAATATGAAACGAAGCAATCGTTTGGATAAGTTTATAAAAGTAGAGCTTATTATGAGGTTATAGAATTATAGGATTTTTTAATTTATAGATAAATGTGATTTCTTACGATGTGTTTATGGAAGGAGGGATCAAGTCATCATACGACGCCTACACACTGGCCACATCAGAATGAGAAACCAATTGTTCACCAAACTCAAAGTAGGAACTACCAACCAATGCCACTGTACAATGAAAGATGAAATGGCATGACAACAAACCACGTCCTACGGGGTTGCCCCCCCTCCCTTTACCAGTACACAGACCTGATGGAGGTCAATGTGGCCCACGCCCTCAGCCCTGGAAGAGAAACGCTACGGGACACTCGAATCACTGAAACAGATGGCATCCTTCATAAGAGAGTCCGGAATCCTAGTCTGAAAGAGCCATGATCGCAGAAGAAGCAGAAAGTTTATAGAACTAAGGGATTTCTGGGAACAAATGATGGAAAGATGGAGTTTCTTGTGATGAAATTATGGAAAGAAGTAGTCTTCTACAATGTATTTATAGAGCCAGTTGGTTTCTTACAATACATTTATGAAGCTGTTGAATCTTGTACAACAAGTTTATCAAAAGCAGTAGTTTCTTTTAATGAGTTTACAGAAAGTGTGTCTCACAATGAGTTTATGAAACGCAGTAGTTTTTTTTTTTAAATGAGTTTACATAAAGTGTGTCTCACAATGAGTTTATGAAACGCAGTAGTTTTTTTTTAAATGAGTTTACAGAAAGTGTGTCTCACAATGAGTTTATGAAACGCAGTAGTTTTTTTTTTTAATGAGTTTACAGACAGTGTGTCTCACGATGAGTTTATGAAACGCAGTAGTTTCTTATAATGAGTTTTCAGAAAGTGTTATGGTTATTGGTTATAGAAGGCCCCGGTATCACTGCAAACGAGTTAAAATCCATAATTGCTCAACCGCCCCAGCCAGTGGAATCATCCGAATTACTAACTCATCTCCCAAACAAAGAAAGGTAACTGTAGTCCCCATCAAAGCAGTCTCAGCACACGCCAAAAGACATAAGGCGAAACCGCACAGAAAGTAAACACAACCGTCTGTCCCACGTCATAAGATATCATCATTCATTGTAAAAAATCGGAATATTGAAACAATTAAACCGAATGAAACGCACAGGTCACGGGTTGCACAGAGCACTTAACTCAGTAGCTCCTGCAACAAGTCTCTCTCATGACGAATTTATGGAACCAAGACGGTTTTAGTATAAAAAAAAAGAGTTTATAAAAGCAAGGGGTTTATTACTTTGAGTTTATTGAATTAAGGGAGCAAAGAATGAGATTGAGAAGCCTTGATGACATTGAGGAAAAGTTCAGTGAAAAGGAGCGCCATTCCGCTGTCTCTTGCATTGATGGCGCAGGTTGTCATAGGCTGACTTGTCCATCTTTTGATGTTACTCGTCCATGTTAGTCTTGATCGGCTTCTGCCTCTTCTACCTTGTATTTTCCCTTCCAAGATTACATTTAGTAAGCTGTTATGTCTTTTAACGTGCCCAAAAAATCGCATTTGTCTGTTTTGAATAGTGTTTAGTACTTCTCTTTTCATTTTTAGTTATTGTAAGACTGCATCGTTTGTTTTCTTTTCTTTCCATCCAATTCTACCTATTCTTCTATATATCCACATTTGAAAGGCTTCAATTTTCTATTCTGTTTTCTTGTCTAATGTCCATGTTTCTGCACCATACAGGAATGTTGAGAAGATATTCTTAGTTTTAGCCCTGGTGTTATTTGTTCTGATGTTAGTATATTTTTCATGTCATTAAAATTAGTTTGTGCCATTTCTATTCTTTTGTTTATTTCAGCTTTACATTTTCCATCACTGGTTATAGTATGTCCAAGGTAGTTGTAGCTTTGAACTGTCTCCATGTCTATTCCTTCAATTTTCAATTTTGATATCCACTTGTAAGTTTTGAGTATTTTCTTTGTTTATGATCATAGTTTTAGTCTTTTTGATGCCCATACTAATCCATATTTTTTGCTTGTCATGTTTATTTCATTCAGTAATTGTTGTAGATCTTTAGGATTTTCTGCAAGCAGTACAGTATCATCAGCATATCTTAGGTTATTGATTGTCTTTCCATTAATGTTTTGGCCCGGCATTTCTGTGGTGTTTTTAAAGATTTGCTCAGTGTATAGATTGAACAAGTTTGGTGATAGGATGCCCTTTCTTGTTCCTCTTTTATATCTATAAGTGTAGAGTTCTCTTTGTTACATTTTATTATTGCTGTTTGCTCCCAGTATAAATTATATAATAATCGTATGTCCGTGTCATCTTGATGTATATCCTTTAGGCATTCTATAAGTTGTTTATGTATGTTCATATTAAGCTTTATTTTTATTCTTGTCTACTACCAAAATAACCTGACGCGTTGTGATATGCTTGTTATTTTCATTCAGTCGCACATTATTTGTATTCAGAGAATGAACGGAAAAGTACTTCATGGGGAGAGGAAATAACAGCAGCACAAAAGAATTGTGGGATTCGGCCAAAGCAGACTTCCGGTTCCTATCGAGTGGTTGGAGGTAAAGAGGTGCAGAAAAATAGTTGGCCTTGGCAGGTATGTAGCCAGCATGTAAGAATGCCATATGACAGTCCTTTAACCCTCGTTATGTTTCATCTTAAGACAGTCTCATTCACGTTGGCTTATATTCTCCAGATTTCTATATAAAGTTTATGTACATCAAATATTGATAACTTTATTATTTATTGCAGAAATTTACCTGAATGTCTTTGTCACTATTGTCATTAAAAGCTAATGTCTGCTGTAATTGTCATTCTTACTATTGTATGAGGGGATTATTAAAACTTCCCACATTTATTTGCTTCTGTTAATAATTTCAATTGTTTTCTTGCGCTTCTTAAATTAGAATTATAACTTAGCGAATGATTTCTCTATGTTTGATCTTAATTTAATAGAAATTGGTGCTAATATTTTAATTAATTTTTTTTAGTGAAAGAATTCTTGATATCCAAAATGTTAGCCTTATATGGTAGATGTACAACAGAGGTGAGATGGTAGATGTACAACAGAGGTGAGATGGTAGATGTACAACAGAGATGAAATGGTAGATGTACAACAGAGGTGAGATGGTAGATGTACAACAGAGGTGAGGTGCAGAATGGCTCAGGCAAAAGCAGCTTTCAAAAAAATGAGGAAGATACTATGCAATACATTTTTGACACTAGAAACAAGAAAAGGAGTTCTTAACTGCTATGTAGAGCCAGTCTTAACTTGACATTGGCAGTTTTATTTAACAGCTTGTACCTGGACAGCGACCATTTTTACTTATTCTTTTCAACTTTTCAATTTGTAACTGCCAATGTATCTTTAACATGCGCGACTGCATATGGAACCTCCTCTTTTTCGTCATTTTTTTTTTTTTTAGAGATTTAGACATCAGATCTCACTACCCAGAGAGGTCTAGATATCGGATCTTACTACCCAGAGAGGTCTAGATATCGGATCTTACTACCCAGAGAGGTCTAGATATCGGATCTCACTACCCAGAGAGGTCTAGATATCGGATCTCACTACCCAGAGAGGTCTAGATATCGGATCTCACTACCCAGAGAGGTCTAGACATCGGGTCCCACTACCCAGAGACCAGGCGAGGGTGAAGCCACAAGGAAGCCACGATTAGAAGCCCGTACCTTTCAGTTCAGAGTCCAAAGCCCGTACCTTTCAGTTCAGAGTCCAAAGTCTTACTTATAGATCACCCAATCCCCAAATTTATTTAAGATATTTTTGTTTTATCTCGAAATGAAATTAGACATACAAAAATGTATTTTATTTACAAAATATAAAATAAATATAGCAGCACCAAGACAAATGTCGTTTTTTCATACGCTCAATCACAAATTCATCGTACGGCTTTCACTAATAAAAAATCCAAGGGATATTTTCTAAACAAATCTTGGCATCAACAAATATGAATTGTTTGAGAAAATCCCTTTTAGTAACCAGAATAATATTTGTTTTCTAGAGTACCAAATACGAAAATACCATAGAACAAAAGCTAACGTGCTAGAGCCAGTGTTGAAGTGCACAAAGAGACAAAATATAAAATAGTTTGCCTATCTAAAGATAATGTCCTGTGATTAAATATATAATCTATCTATCGACATTTCGAGCCGCAGTCGACCAAAAGATATAGACTCAGGTACTGTTTCCCTGTTTCAAAATTGTCCTTTCTAGCAGCTCCATCCTTGCAAAAATCTTTTATCAAATCTCGCCATTTGTCTCTATTTTGTGCGAGCATCTCGATCTCACTGAAGGAGCTGATTCCTGCTGCCTTTGCCTCCCTGATCAATGTTCTTCTCAGTGTTTCTCTGTGTCGGCCTCTTTTCCTCTTACCTTTATTTCCAGAAAATTGCTTGCTTTGCTGTTCGGTTATTATCTCTTCTCATCCCATGTCCAACATATGCCCAACGTCTTTTTTTGATTACTGATGATACTAGTGGTTGACGCGATTTCTCTAATTCCCTCGTTTATTTTAAATTCGTTCCGCGCTATACCATGTATTTTCCTTAGACATTTATTTACAAATGCGTTCAACTTTGTTTCTATCTCCTGCATTGTTTTCCAGCTCTCGCATGCACATGTAAGGGTTCATAGTACTTTTGAAATATATAATGCTAGGTGTAAATAAGAAGAGAAAATAAAGCTTAAAGTGGAGAAAATAACAAGAGGACGGCACTAAATTACTGATGGCTGAGGCTACATAAAATAACTAATTCGTTTTTGAATCTCCATTGGCATAATAGAAGACATAAGAGAAGACGGAGAAGTCTTCTCAAAAGCTAATTATATTCAGGATGAACACGTCTCAGAGGACTCGCATGTAAGTTTTGCCTTACTCGGGGCATCAATGGCAAGTGGTAGGGTAGATTTGGGGAACGTTGCTAGAGGAGAAAACAGTAAGCAAACTTTGTAAATTATATGTCTGTCCTGTCCTGTCTGTCTGTCGATCTGTCGGTCTGTCTGTCTGTTTGTCTAGGGGGCAGAATTTCTAGACTCCTCATATACCACGATCTTTGCTATTATGTGTCAGACTTTGCACAGCAAAACTCATGCCTTGAGATTCTCTTGTTGTCTCTTATCACTACACGACCAAGATATGTCCTTCTTTTCTTGATTATTTATGAATTTGTTGGATGCTTTGTCATTTTTCTTATTTCTACACTAGTCTTGAATTCGTATGCGAAGTATTTTCCTCGGGCATTTCTTCTCAGATGCATCCATTTTATTGTTTATTTCTTTAACTATTTCCCAACTGTTGCATTTGTTTTGACAATCCTGAGCTTTATTTTTGTACTTAGTAATGATTTCCATACTTTTTCAATGATTCTGACAGTCATTACTGCCTTTGCTGTTCTGATTATAATTTCTTTCTTTGCGTCTCCTTCTTGGACTAAGAAGCTTCCAAAACATACAAAGAGATCTTTTTCTTCTTCTTATACTTTTCCTTCCAGGCATTTTTTTCTTCCGGGCGAATTTTAATTTTAATTTACATTATAACGAACAAAATAAATCTTTAAGGAGATCCAATTGTAATAAATTTGATTAACTAACTAATCCAACAAGCAAGAGTGGTTAAAAGAGAGGAATAACAGCGAGAAGGAACACAATTTCTCTGACCTTCAAATGTTGCGACATAATTTCACAGTCATAAGATAAACTTGCTAGAAATGTCAGACTTTTACTTATAGTAATCTAAATTTAGAACTACCGGAAATAGAGAAAATAAGTTATAGTCTCACGTGTACTGCACGTGCGTTCAGGACACAAGACGTTTATCTGTATGGATACAGGGGCAGATCTGTCTCAAAGTTTGGGCGGTTCATAGGGTTCCTGAAATATTAGGACCTGATCGGTCTAGCAATAAGATTATGTTAGAGGTATTCTTATATTTTGTGTAAAATAGTTTAAATTTTCGGTTTTTATATTTGACTGTTATGGAATGATTCTTTATATGTCCATTTATCTCAATTGTAGTTCAAGGAATTTACTTTTCTTATCTTGTGCTACTTTTGTCCGACAGTTAATAATTTTTTGTGGTTCGCCTTTACGCTCGCTAATTGGGCGTTTTTGCGTCGTATCGCGGTTTACAGCAAACAATGATATTTGAGACTTCTCATCCGATTCATCCGATTTCCAGCGCAGAATTTATTGCGTTTCCCTGCTGTTCTTGTTAAAAAAATATATGCAATTATAGATATTTAGAAATGTTTTATTGTTGTTAGAATACTTTATCACATAAAAGACCGTAGTTTATTTGTTTGTTTGATCCTGTTGAAGGCCTATTGAGCCGAAACGTCATTCAAATTTGTGTCGTCTATTAATTTTGTAAAGCTTTAACTATACTATTTTTGTCATTTCGGACCGTAGTTTGTCTCTAGTCCAATAGTTTCCAACACAGTTGCTAGTAGTTGCTACGCCTATGAAATCATACTTGAAATTTGTAGATCCCAGCATGCTCACGTGCTATATCTTAGCAACCGCACGCCGATCGCAGTGGCTAATGTTACACATGTGTTATCTTAGATATCCGGCCGAAGGGCGTTTAGTGCTGTGAAGAAGAAAGGTATGTTTTATTTCTATTTACAGGCCCAACTGCATTCCATTAAAATAAGGGACGTATTAACGGCAAGAGGGGCGCGGTACCGGGTTCGTTACCAGGTCAACAGACAGTAAAATGCTGCAACGAGAAAAGGGAAGTGACGTCAAAATATGAAATGGCGGGGTACAAAGCGAAGATGTACTCCAGGTGTGAAGCACTTTAAGCCAGTCTCTGAATTAGATTTTTCTTTTCTTTGTCTACACAATGACAGAGCTGCCAGTGACCTTTGAGCTTTGTGGTGTCTTATAGGCCAGATATAGTGTTCCTCCACTGTTCAATGTAGGGAGCAGCAATAGCTCAGTGGTTAGTGAACTGGACTACAAAGCAAAAGGAGGTCGGGTTCGATCCTGATCGACGGCTTTCAGGTTCACCCAGCCTTAAATGGGTACCGGATTTTTTTCTGGGAATGTAAAGCGGCACGGGCGTAATATCAATCATATTACCCCACAAATCATGCGCTGAAGGTCTATAAAAGTCATGGTCTCTAACACCATATTTCCTATACGCCACTTGTCGTGACGGGGCACTTTACCTTTTTTTACTTTTCAATGTCACGTTCATCCATCCTTGGTAGCTGTCCTAATTCTTTGTTCACACTTTTTATCTATGTCTCTATTGTTTTCTGCGAGTTTGTCATTTCTCTTTGTTTCCTTTTGATCTTTCTTCGAAGTCTACTGCATGGTTGAACTAGATTCTTAACCTCTTTTAATTACTTTCCCTGTTCTGCTTCACAATCGGTTTGTCATCACTTTGTATACTATATTTTACTAACGCCAACTGTGCCCCCATAGAAGGAAAAGGGGACCTTGAAACAATTGCGTGTCCTGTGGCTTGTATTAGGACTGTCACCGCCATTTACGAACATTATCACTCTTTACAAACACTATCCTTGATATTTACAAACACCATCATCACTATTTACAAACACCATCCTCGATATTTACAACAAACACCATCATCACTATTTACAAACACCATCCTCAATATTTATAAACATCAACATCGATATTTACAAACGCCATCATCGATATTTACGAACACCATCATCACTATTTACAAACACCATCCTCAATATTTATAAACATCAACATCGATATTTACAAACACCATCATCACTATTTACAAACACCATCATCAATATTTATAAACATCAACATCGATATCTACGAACACAAACGTCGATATTTATGGTGTCTAAGCATCTTCCGGGCCATCTGGACTTATAAGTCCATCTGATTCCTGATAACTCAGTAAGACCTGACAAAGTGCAGGAACTCCGACGAGGTAATTTCCGAAATCTTAATTACCGTAAAAGTAATCAAATAGAATGCAACTTTTATTTTATTTAAATTTTGCGTCGCAGCAGCAAACAGCCTACTTTGATAGTCATTTTTATTACACAATGGACAACTTCGCAGTGTTCAGATCCCATTCTCAGTACTTTCCATAGCTTGAAGAACACCTATCACCCACTAGCGAATGCACCGAAGATGACTTCAGACCAAATTCATAAAATATGCAGCGCTGGCAAAGACCTTGACCTCAACCTCATTAGTAGCCTCTTACCCAGTTACCATTATGACCTATACCCGTTCCTCCAACCTCTTTTGCTTTGTCTCCTTGTAGACCATGCTAAGTGATGAAAATATCAAAACGAACAGAATTGCAGAGAAACCTGGTAAAGTTAAACTTGCTAGGGTCAAGGCAAAGATGTGCGCATAAATACATCAACATGCGAAGCTGCAGTGAAGCTATAACAGTGAGGAGAAATCAACAAAATAAATATAGAGAAAATTGGTCTGGTTAAAGCTTTACCTAACATGTTGATTTGTGGTGTCCACTTGATACGTGAAGCTTTAACCAGACCATTTTTTCTACATATCTATGTTTCCACTTCTCCTTAAAGTTAAACTGGCCGAATAAAACTGCTATATTGAATATCAGACATTGTAGAAGCTGCAATGTATGTGGGAGGTATGATCTCCCAATTAACCAAATTATTTCTTCGACAGGAATAGAAATAACGCGTCGGGCGTCTGCCATTACTCATAGCAAACATACATGCAATATTTTATTACCTATCAAATTCGTGAATGGAGCAGATTCTGTCTTCTTAGTTCTTCAAATTGTCAGAATTGCAGTCGTTCCGGTGTAAATAATCTTGGTTTAACTACTTAATTTCCGCGTCATTTTTGTCTGCTGGTGCTTCTATAGATAACGTAAACATGACTCGTATTATTTGTGAGGAATTTATGTTTCTAATATATATATCTGGTCTCTCGTCTATACAGTTTTGTGTGTTAGATATCCACAGTCTCATAATACATTCTAAAACGTTGGGATGAAGTGTGTGCTTAATTCCACATTCTCATTCTTTATTTTTCGTCTGTTTTGTTTTAGATACACAGAATACCCTGGACAGATGAAAGTACAGTCATATCCATTTAATATATATATATATATTTAATAAAATTTGTTCTTTTTCTTTCCTTCCTCATTTGCCTTTCAGCGTCAATGAGAGATATAATTTGCGGTCTTTTGCTCATCTGTTGGCCTCTGCTGCTGTTATGTTTCCTAGTGTTTCTAATATTCCATTAATCCTCGTGGTCAACCTTTCAGTCAGGTGTTCTCATAAAATTGGTTTGATGGACACCAATGGGAAAAGACATATTTTGGTGGTATAAAAAGACATATCTACCTTAATTAGATAAGATCATAATACAGTGAGGGAGCAGCGATAGCTCAGTGGTTAGTGAACTGGACTACAAAGGACAAGGGGTAGGGTTCGATCCAAACCGACTGCTTCTGGGTTCACCCAGCCTTAAATGGGTACCGGATTTTTTTCTGGGAAAGTAAAGCAGCACGGGCGTAATACCGACCACATTACCCCAAAAATCATGTGCTGAAGGTCTGTAAAATATAGGGTCACTAACACCATATTTCCCTATACGCCACTTGGCGTGACGGGGTACTTTACTTTTTTTTTATAATAAAGTGAACGATACCAGGTAGGCATAGAGGAGAAGACCAAAGAAAGAAGGAATTATCTGTCACAGACGATGCAACATTAATTTCTGAAGATCATGACCATCTCAGGCAGAACAGGAGAAAACGGTAGCTGTTATAGGAGGCAAGTTCCAACAAGATCAAGCAACTAGATCATAATGTCGAACTTGTTTCATACAGAAAAATTGTGTCTACGTCCCAGGACATGCGGGAGTACGGGGGAAATGAAAGAGCTGATAGGTTGGCTAGTTGTGCAATTGTTGAGGACGGACAATCAATGGATCGGACGGACATCATCAATGCAATGGGAAGGACACAGAACTTCGACAACCATGAGTCTACGTCACTCCTTCGGATGAAAGAGGTGGCAATTAAGATGGACACAGCCAGAAACGACAAACTTAGTGGGCGTGTAAAACGACTAATCAACCAACACAGAACTGGAGTCGTCAGTCGCTGGACACTGCGAGAATTGCAGAGGAGGGGATCCGAGCACCTATGGACATGTTCGGAGTGCAATGATGATGACCAGCTAATAACTCAATAACAATAACAGAAAACAGTCTTTGGACTAGTTCCCTCGTGTGATCCTGAAGGGCAAAAACAAAATTTCTCTGTCTTGTTTGGTATTCGATAATCTAGTCAGACTGCCCCCAGCCTGGGCTAGTGTTGAGAAATATCTACAACGTTATCCTTCAGGTTGTCTTTAGTCAGTATCTCTTTCGCTTACCCTCTAGATTTTACTGAATAAAAGTTCGTGCATTGGTTCCTGGATTCTCTTCTTCATACGTCCCTTAAATTGCTCAGCAGACTATCTGTTGTTGTCATGTGCATTTCTTCTTGGTTGCACCATTTGGACAATTCTTTTGTTGCACCAATTGGACAATTATTTTGTTGCACCTCTTGGACAATTCTTTTGTTGCGCCTCTTGGACAATTCTTTTGTTGCACATCCTGGACATATCCTGGGTGCTCCTATTTGTCAATTCTTGGTTGCTCCTCTTGGTTAACTCTTGGTTGCACCTGTTGGACAATTATTTTGTTGCACCTCTTGGACAATTCTTGGTTGCACCTCTTGGATAACTTTTGGTTGTTCCTCTTGGATGCTCCTCTTGGATAACTCTTGGTTGCTCCTCTTGGATAACTTTTGGTTGCTCCTCTTGGATAACTCTTGGTTGCTCCTCTTGGATAACTCTTGGTTGCTCCTCTTAGACAATTCTTGTTTGCTCCTCTTGGATAACTCTTGGTTGCTCCTCGTAGACAATTCTTGGTTGCTTCTCTTATACAATATTGGTTGATCCTCTTGGATAACTCTTGGTTGCTCCTCTTAGACAATGCTTGGTTGCTACTCTTAGACAATTCTTGGTTGCTCCTCTTAGACAATTCTTGGTTGCTCCTCTTAGACAATTCTTGGTTGTTCCTCTTAGACAATTCTTGGTTGTTCCTCTTGGATAACTCTTGGTTGCTCCACTTGGATAACTCTTGGATGCTCCTCTTTGATAACTCTTGGTTGCTCCTCTTGGAAAGAGCTTGGTTGCTCCTCTTGGATAACTCTTGGTTGCTCCTCTTGGATAACTTTTGGTTGCTCCTCTTGGATAACTCTTGGTTGCTCCTCTTAGACAATTCTTGGTTGTTCCTCTTGGATAACTCTTGGTTGCTCCTCTTGGATAACTCTTGGTTGCTCCTCTTGGATAATTCTTGGTTGCTCCTCTTGGATATCTCTTGGTTGCTTATCTTGAACAATTCTTGGTTGCTCCTCTTGGATAACTCTTGGTTGCTCCTCTTGGATAACTCTTGGTTGCTCCTCTTGGATACTCTTGTTTTCTCCTCTTGGATAACTCTTGGCTGCTCCTCTTGGATAACTCTTGGTTGCTCCTCTTGGATAACTCTTGGTTGCTCCTCTTGGACAATTCTTGGTTGCTCCTCTTGGATAACTCTTGGTTGCTCCTCTTGGATAACTCTTGGTTGCTCCTCTTGGATAACTCTTGTTTTCTCCTCTTGGATAACTCTTGGTTGCTCCTCTTGGATAACTCTTGGTTGCTCCTCTTGGATAACTCTTGGTTGCTCCTCTTAGACAATTCTTGTTTGCTCCTCTTGGATAACTCTTGGTTGCTCCTCGTAGACAATTCTTGGTTGCTTCTCTTATACAATTCTTGGTTGATCCTCTTGGATAACTCTTGGTTGCTTCTCTTAGACAATTCTTGGTTGCTCCTCGTAGACAATTCTTGGTTGCTCCTCTTGGATAACTCTTTGTTGCTCCTCTTGGATAACTCTTTGTTGCTCCTCTTGGATAACTCTTGGTTGCTCCTCTTGGATAACTCTTGATTGATCCTCTTGGATAAATCTTGGTTGCTCCTCTTAGACATTTCTTGTTTGCTCCTCTTGGATAACTCTTGGTTGCTACTCGTAGACAATTCTTGGTTGCTTCTCTTATACAATTCTTGGTTGATCCTCTTGGATAACTCTTGGTTGCTCCTCGTAGACAATTCTTGGTTGCTTCTCTTATACAATTCTTGGTTGCTCCTCTTGGATAACTCTTGGTTACTCCTCGTAGACAATTCTTGGTTGCTCCTCTTAGACAATTCTTGGTTGCTCCTCTTGGATAACTCTTGGTTGCTTCTCTTGGATAACTCTTGGTTGCTCCTCTTGGATAACTCTTGGTTGCTCCTCTTGGATAACTCTTGATTGCTCCTCGTAGACAATTCTTGGTTGCTCCTCTTAGACAATTCTTGGTTGCTCCTCTTAGACAATTCTTGGTTGCTCCTCTTGGATAATTCTTGGTTGCTTCTCTTGGATAACTCTTGGTTGCTCCTCTTAGATAACTCTTGGTTGCTCCTCTTAGATAACTCTTGGTTGCTCCTCTTAGATAACTCTTGGTTGCTCCTCTTGGATAACTCTTGGTTGCTCCTCTTGGATAACTCTTGGTTGCTCCTCTTAGATAACTCTTGGTTGCTCCTCTTAGATAACTCTTGGTTGCTCCTCTTGGATAACTCTTGGTTGCTCCTCTAGGACAATTCTTGGTTGCTCCTCTAGGACAATTCTTGGTTGCTCCTCTTGGACAATTCTTGGTTGCTCCTCTTGGATAACTCTTGGTTGCTCCTCTAGGACAATTCTTGGTTGCTTCTCTTGGATAACTCTTGGTTGCTCCTCTTGGATAACTCTTGGTTGCTCCTCTAGGACAATTCTTGGTTGCTCCTCTTGGACAATTCTTGGTTGCTCCTCTTGGATAACTCTTGGTTGCTCCTCTAGGACAATTCTTGGTTGCTCCTCTTGGACAATTCTTGGTTGCTCCTCTTAGACAATTCTTGGTTGCTCCTCTTGGATAACTCTTGGTTGCTCCTCTTGGATAACTCTTGGTTGCTCCTCTAGGACAATTCTTGGTTGCTCCTCTTGGACAATTCTTGGTTGCTCCTCTTGGACAATTCTTGGTTGCTCCTCTTGGATAACTCTTGGTTGCTCCTCTTAGACAATTCTTGGTTGCTCCTCTTAGACAATTCGTGGGTGCTCCTTTTGGAAAACTCTTGGTGCTCGTCTTGGATAACTCTTGGTTGCACCATTTGGACAATTCTTGGTTACTCTGAGGCTGTTTGGACTGCTGAAGGTTCTTTTTGCTTTTTGCAAGTTCGTCTGCTTTGTCGTTTTCAAGGATGCCACAGTGTCCAGGTACATACATTGCAGAATTAGTTCAATCTTTTCTTCTAGTCGGCATATGCTATTCTTTATTTCGTTGATTGGCCATTCCAGTTGTGGTCTTGACTTTGCTTGTAGGACAAATGTTGTATACCTGAGGATTACATTTTTTGTTGTTATGGCATTTTGTTTGATGAGAATCTGTATGGCTGTATTGGAGTGCCTTTGACTCTGTTCAGAAATGTATGCACCTTTCTCCGGTTGAAAGAGAGTATGTTTCCGTCTTTCCACTGGGGTGGTACGTCTTATGACATCTTGTATTGTTCTATACAACGAAGATTGTACATTTGCAATACACGCAAACTGTGTATATGCGTATTGATTTAGATCGCATAGTTCACTTTTCTACTTCGTCTGGTAAAGCCGACTGAGAGCCACATATTGTCAGCGTTTCCAGAGTGTGGCGGTGTCAAGCAATAATGAACAATTAAACTCCAGCATTCAATCAGTTAATTCTGACCAAAACAAGCTCAATTATTTCTTGTTCTTCTTCTTTCATTCCTCACTTGCCTTTCAGCGTCGAGGGGTATTCTAATTATTTCTTGCTGAAGAATCTAAATTCAATTATAAAAATGGAAATAAGAGAAAGCAATTGTCCTGTTCTTATAGCGTAGAAATTAAACAGCTAAATTGATGGAAAAGCTGCAATTAAACAAACTTTGAAGAGGGAAAGTAGCATATGTAGTCCTTAATTCGTTATTTGGCAAAAGCTGTTCTGAGTTTTATTTAAATCTGTTCTTGATACCCTTGCTGGGTGCCACATGTGGTTCGAACCGAACGTCTTCTGGTTGTGTCGCGAGTGCATTAGCTCAGCAATACTGACCGTCCTACTTCCGAGAATGAAAAAAGAAATAGCTTGTACAAATTTTCAGATAGTGGAAACCCAGGAACCGCGTCTGACTGTAAGCGAAAATCGTCACATTTGAAAAGAAATCAAGTCAAGTTGCAGTCGATAGACGAATACAAATAATCACTTTGATACCGTCGCTTCATTTGATCAGTTAAGGTTTGCAGATAGGGATGACAGATAAAGACAGAGAGACATGTTTACACATTAAAACGCAACCAGATTTAATGGTTAATAATGGATTCCTAGATTATCGATCAAGCATCCAGGAAGATCAAGCTAGGATTTAATACTTTCTAAATTATTACTCATAGTGGTAGAATAGCGTACAATAAAACCATCATAGAGTTTGTGTGCATCGTGCCACGGCCGTTCAATAAAGCCTTAAGACTTTTGAAGTAACGAACACATTCACAGACTCTTGAAGCATAATAACATCAGAAGGGGATGAGAGCAAGATATCAATAAAATGATAAATAAATAAAACCAGAATTGCTTTAGCCGACCTCATGACCGTTTGAAGTTTCACCCAGAATGCAACAAAAACCCCAACAATTAAATATGAGAAATCATTATGTGAAATTTGTATGAGTCTGAATACATAGAGAAACAGAAAAGAAGAAAAAAAGGGAAAAACGAAATACAGTAAGCATTTCTTACAATCTTCAACGAAATACAGAAAACATTTCTTACAATCTTCAACGAAATACAGTAAGCATTTCTTACAATCTTCAACGAAATACAGTAAGCATTTCTTACAATCTTCAACGAAATACAGTAAGCATCTCTTACAATCTTCAACGAAATACAGAAAGCATTTCTTACAATCTTTACGGTGCACAATTCGCAGAAACACTGGCTTGAAGAAAATGTGCGACCACGAATTCTTGAACAACCAAGAAATAGACAAATTGTCTTGAACAACCGGAGACATCCCGTAAAAAGTAAGTAAAGAGCCCCGTCACGCCAAGTGGCGAATAGGGAATATGGTGTTAGTGACCATCAATTTTACAGACCTTCAGCACATGATTTTTTGGGTAATGTGGTCGGTATTACGCCCGTGCCGCTTTAATTTCCCAGAAAAAAATTCGGTACCCAGGATGGGTGAACCCGGAAGCCGTCGGTTGGGATCGAACCATAACTCTTGTCCTTTGTAGTCCAGTTCACTAACCACTGAGCTATCGCAGCTCCCAGAGACATCATATGATAAGAGGCAAGTGATAACGGTATTTAGTTAACATGCTCTGTAGGTGTCCAGAAATTGTCATTAAAAAATGCCATGTAGTGGACTCGGAGGGAAAACCAAACAGGGGCAGACGAAGGGCATGCTCAAAGGAACAGAAGCATACAATGAATGGTGGCCAAAGCACAGGGATTTTGTTCTGCAATAAAGGATGCTACAAAGCATATCAGTCACTGACTTCAAGCTGTTGCAATACATTTTATTTATGGATTTCGTCTTTCTGTCACTGACTTCAAGTTGTTACAATACAATTTATATGTGGATTCCGTCTCTCTGTCACTGACTTCAAGTTGTTACAATACAATTTATATGTGGATTCCGTCTCTCTGTCACTGACTTCAAGTTGTTACAATACAATTTATATGTGGATTCCGTCTCTCTATCACTGACTTCAAGTTGTTACAATACAATTTATATGTGGATTCCGTCTCTCTGTCACTGACTTCAAGTTGTTATTATACATTTTATATGTGGATTCCGTCTCTCTGTCACTGACTTCAAGCTGTTATTATACATTTTATATGTGGATTCCGTCTCTCTGTCACTGACTTCAAGTTGTTACAATACATTTTATATGTGGATTCCGTCTCTATCACTGACTTCAAGCTGTTACTATACATTTTATTGATGGATTCCGTCTTTCTGTCACTGACTTCAAGCTGTTACAATACATTTTTATATATAGGTTCCGTCTTTCTGTCACTGACTTCAAGTTGTTACAATACATTTTATATGTGGATTCCGTCTCCATCACTGACTTCAAGTTGTTACAATACATTTTTATATATAGATTCCGTCTTTCTGTCACTGACTTCAAGCTGTTACAATACATTTTTATATGTGGATTCCGTCTTTCTGTCACTGACTTCAAGCTGTTACAATACATTTTTATATATAGATTCTGTCTTTCTGTCACTGACTTCAAGCTGTTACAATACATTTTTATATATAGATTCCGTCTTTTTGTCACTGACTTCAAGCTGTTACAATACATTTTTATATGTGGATTCCGTCTTTCTGTCACTGACTTCAAGCTGTTACAATACATTTTTATATATAGATTCTGTCTTTCTGTCACTGACTTCAAGTTGTTACAATACATTTTATATGTAGATTCTGTCTCCATCACTGACTTCAAGTTGTTACAATACATTTTTATATATAGATTCCGTCTTTCTGTCATTGACTTCAAGTTGTTACAATACATTTTTATATATAGAATCCGTCTTTCTGTCACTGACTTCAAGCTGTTACAATACATTTGTATATGTGGATTCCGTCTTTCTGTCACTGACTTCAAGTTGTTACAATACATTTATATATATAGAATCCGTCTTTCTGTCACTGACTTCAAGCTGTTACAATACATTTGTATATGTGGATTCCGTCTTTCTGTCACTGACTTCAAGTTGTTACAATACATTTTTATATGTGGATTCCGTCTTTCTGTCACTGACTTCAAGCTGTTACAATACATTTTTATATGTGGATTCCGTCTTTCTGTCACTGACTTCAAGTTGTTACAATACATTTTATATGTGGATTCCGTCTCTATCACTGACTTCAAGCTGTTACTATACATTTTATTGACAAAGGAGAAGACCAAAATATACTTAGAGAAGACATGTGGAAGCAGAAATAAAGACAATGAGGAATTTAATGAAATATCTTTAGAGAATGAAATGAAACAGGATTGCTTGGAAAATATTTGTTGAAGACCTATACTTCATAATCGGTGAAAAGAAGTAGAAGAATTTGTATCTGTGGTCTTCGTCTCTCAGTCACTGACTTCTTAATAAAACCGTTAAAATACATGCTATTTCTTGTCTTTGTCAGTCGATGACTATTTTGTTGATAAAGAATGGCATGTCTTGTCCTACATGATTGGCACATTATAGAACAGGCAGAAACACATAAAAATCGTTGTGTAATATCTTCATCTTATGTCTTCGTCAAACAATTATTTCTACTTGTTTTCTGCTCTCGTGTTTCTTCTTTGTTTGGATCAAAGCACCAAGAAGCACCATTGCTGAAAGCGGTCAACAACTCATAACTGACTGTTTACTTCAGGATCAGCGACAACATATGATCAGCATTCTGCATCACCACGTCAGGGGCTCGTGTAACAGTCTAACTGTTCTGACCAAGCCAGTAGGGGGTCATGAGGGCAGACAAACCCAAAACACCATTTTGAAGCAATCGGATGTATGGTCCACGGCGGTTTATTTTCACCTAAAAGTGGAATTTTAATTATAATCGTAGACATTTTGCAGCATTTATGAATGAAGATGCCCAGGGCCTAGTACATTGCATTTATTTGTTTACATGAATATCTTATGGGCGTAGTCAGTCTGTAACACCAGATACGAACCATTATACTTTAGCTTGAGTCAATATTTATGTCTGAATGATAGTTTAGTATTTAATGCTCATAACAAAGAGATCAATGATTTGAAATTCCGAGAGTTTCCACGGATGTAATATTTAACTTGTAACCTCTGATGTTTTTTTTTTTTACAAATTCAAGATAAGCTTCTTCTAATCATTTTAAATAGATATTACATGTAGAAGAAGTACAATTATCATGTCTTCTTCTAATCATCTTAAACAGATTTTACATGTACAAGAAGTAAAATTATTCTGTCTTCCTCTAAGGACACAAATTAGCAATCAACTAGTGTATCGGTGACAAACAACTATGGGTCTTAGATTTAGCACCTTGCAGTAAATCACAAAAGAACGTATCCACTTAACATCGTTATAAGGCGTTCGGTGTAGCGAAGTAATCATTTGGCAAACACAAATTCTCCTTTTGTGGACACTTAATTAGACTTAATACGTTCAAGGAAAGCATTGCTCAGCCATAGCCATCTATAGATTTAAAAAGGCATACGGGCTGACAGGAAATTCTCGGAAATCCTCCACTAGTGTTACGTTTTCGGCTTTGCTAGCAGGGGCGAGTGATGTCAGTCGTCTATAGCTCATATAATTTATAACGTCACACTAGTTGGAGGGTTTTCCAGTTTTATTTTATTTTATATTTAATATCATGCCCTTTTTGTAAAAAGTAAATTCCGTTAAGAACATGTGGCGCAATACCAACAAGGTCGTCTATAGCTCCTATAGCTGATAACGTCACGCAAGTTAGAGTGTTTTCCGGTTTTATTTTCTGCCTGCGGACCTTTGTAAATCTATAGATGGCTATAGCTCATCTCATGGTTAGTAGTGATATCTCTATTCCTCCCTTCCAGGTATGAAACCTTTAATGATCACAGGTGTTTTCTCTGTTCAACATATGTTTGGAAACTGTAGCAGATAATCGCTATTCCTCAGCCGCTGCTACTTCTATCCTTAGAGAGTGTTCAAGTTTATTTTGAAATGTTCAATGTATTATCCAGTTTGTCATTTACGTAAGTAAATTCTTTCTGTCCAGTGAATCAGACTCCAGAACGGCAGCTTGCAAAAGCCCGGGTTTGTTTTCTTCTGTTTCAATTCACTTGGCCAGCGTGTTGTCAGTGCTTGCACTAGATGGTGGAAGAATGTGCTAATAATTCACTTGGCCAGCGTGTTGTCAGTGCTTGCACTAGATGGTGGAAGAATGTGCTAATAATACACTCACTTGGTTTCAAAATGGATGTAGACTGCGTTAAAGATTTTTAATTGAACCAGTAAAATTAGAAATAGGTACCTGACGCAGTAAGTTGAGAAAGTTAATGACATCGAGAAAGAGCACTGTCTCCCCTCACTGTCAAATTCTCTGGTTTAGTACACTGAAACTCGTATTTATATATCATTTATTCCCTGTTTATTGTTATGAGCGGGACTTCATTCTTAGGTGGTGAAGTATCATCTTCATCAGTTATGGTTTGCAGGTCTTAACAACAACAGTCAGCTATGAGTTCCTGGCCGCGTTTAGTTTATTCACTACACATCGTCTTGGATCCCAGTGTGTTGTGTGTGGTAGTTTATGTCTGGAGGGAATTTGTTCTTAATTACCCTGCACCGATTTAAGACGAATCATGTTTCCATTCATCTCGTCACCTAATAGCTCATTGACCCAACTTTAAAGTGAAGATATTTGTCGAATTAACCATGTTGATTTAAGAACTACTCTGTCGGTCAATATCAGTCTAGACAGCGTGTAGTTAGGAGGAGGCGTATAGACAAACTTAGATGTTTGCATAAACAGATTATTTGAGAGAAGAATATTGGAGGGTGAATAAGGAGGGTATATTGTCAATTACTGATCGTCCGGATAAATCCTCGTTCCGGACAGGAGTAAGTGTAGAAAATTCAGCAGATGCTTGTGTTGCTAATGATGTCATCAAGTGCTTTAGTGGTGCTCTTTCGGGATTGTTTAACTTGGAGTCTAATGGCACGTCTAGACGGCTACAGCAATTTGAGACGCTATCGCGAGTGGTCGGTAAATTAGCCAATGAAAGATGGAGATGCGGGCTGTTGAATGCAGGAGTGAGACGCTTATAAGGAATGTAACGCGCGCGCGCACATGTGTGTTTGTGTTTGTGCAGGACAGTATGTGTTTGTGCTGGTGAGAAGAAAAGGGGTGGAGGTGATGAAGCAGATGCTTTATTATTGAACCCAAGATTCAAACACGTTTTAATGGTTATACATTTTGTAAAATGAAAACTTTAAATTATCGCGCTCGTTATCCGGATCTTTTGCGCAATATTTTTCGAGTTGAACAATGGGCATACCGCGTTTATTTTTCATTCGTTGCCCCGTTTATACAAATTAAATGCCGTGAAGAACATGTGGCACAATACCAGCAAGGCAGTAACATTAAAATTACTCTGGATATGTATCTTCTCGATAGCAACATACGGTTGTGAATCATGGACAATCTCGCAAAATGCAAGGAAGAAAATCGGTTCATTTTTTGTTTAAAATGCAACAGAAAAATCCTTAAGATATCTTGGAAAATGAAAAGGTGCAATGAAGACATATTAAAAGATGTCAAAGAAAATACTTATAATCATACAGAAAAAAATTAAAATACTATGTCCACGTCAAAAGACATAGCGGACTGGAAATAACAATGGAAGGTATGGTTTAGTCGTATCAGGGGCAGATGAAGAAGAGGGTGGTTTCAAGACATCAAAGAGACTTTGAACGTGACAACAGAAGAACTGGGAGATATGGCTAGGGACTGAGATTCTTTCAGAGGAGCTATGGTGCATGCAATTTTCTGTGGGATATCTCGTTAGAGATTGAGATTCTTTCAGACGGGCTCGGTGCATGCATTCTTTGGGAGATCTGGCTAGGGACTGAGAATCTTTCAGAGGGGCTAGGGTGCATGCAATGTTCTGTGGGAGATCTGGCTAGGGACTGAGATTCTTTCTGAGGAGCTAGGGTGCATGCAATTTTCTGTGGGATATCTGGCTAGAGATTGAGATTCTTTCTGAGGAGCTAGGGTGCATGCAATGTTCTGTGGGAGATCTGGCTAGGGACTGAGATTCTTTCTGAGGAGCTAGGGTGCATGCAATTTTCTGTGGGATATCTGGCTAGGGACTGAGATTCTTTCAGACGGGCTTGATGAATCTTCTTCTTCTTCTTTCCTTCCTCATTTGCCTTTCAGCGAGAGGAGATATAATTTGCGGTGTTTTGCTTTTCTCGCCCCTGCTGCTGTTATGTTCCTATTGTTTCTAATATTCCGTCAATCCATCTTTTTCGTGGTCGATCCTTAGGTCTGGTGTTCTCTCAACGTTTATTCAAGGCTCGTTGTGCTGTGTTTTGATCTCTCTGCCTTATCATGTGGCCAAACAATTTTATCTGATGTTTCTTTATATATTCTATGGCGGGGGCTATTCTTAGCTTTTTTTCTCAGTTCTTCAATTCTGATCTTGTCTCTCAGACTGTTTCCTGTCATTCGTCTAACACATTTAATCTCAGCAGAAGTTATTTTTATTGTTTTTTTGCATCTAGGGTCCAGGACTGGCATTGGTAGCATAAAGTTAAGATGAAGATTGTATTGTAGAGTGCCCGTTTTGCCTCTAGAGTTATTTCCTTGTTGGACAATAGTGGTGATAGCTGTCCAATGATTTGGCAAGCTTTGTTGCATCTTGAGTCTCTGTTCTTTGTGAATTGTTGTTTGTCACTTAACTTCCTAGGTATTTGAATTCCTCCTCATGTTTTAACTGCCTGCCTTCTATAGTTATGTTGATGTTTTGTTTCTCTTTTGCTAAATTCATGGCTTCTGTTTTGTTGATGTTGATTTTCATGTTGTATTTTGTGCCTAGGTTTTGAGTCTATTTAAGTGTTCTTGTGGGTCTTCTATTTTTCCATGTATTTAGTGCATGGTCGTATGCAAATAAAAGCTCGTTGAGCTCCTCTGTCTTGATGAATGCAATCTTCTGTTGGAAATCTGGCTAGAGACAGATATTCTTTCAAACGGGATTAATGAATGCAATGTTCTGTTGGAAATCTGGCTAGAGACAGATATTCTTTCAAACGGGATTGATGAATGCAATGTTCTGCAAAAAACATTCAACTTGATGATGATGATGATGATGTCCTGTTTGTGACTTAGTCCTATAGCTATATCGCTATATTTTGTTCCGTTTCCTTATTGGCTTAGTTGTCTAATACAATTTTACGTTCATGCTTTTTTCAAGTTTTCCAGCTTTATTCACGGCCCAACAACAGTGTGTATATGTGTGTCCTCACTATAGTTCAGAATAAACACGATTCAATTTACCAGAGGCGGTGATTTTTTGTTTTATTTTTTGGTCTTGAAGCGACAGGGCTTTGAGGTTTGCCCAATCTTTACAAATTAAAACCATTGACTTTTGCTGGGAAAAAAAAGTCGTCTTTTCGGTAATGACTACTTCACTCAAAAATGTGCTGTTGGTGACTAACGTCATATTTACCGTAGATTCTTGCAAGGTAGAATGGAAAACTATTTAGCGAAATTATGAAATTAATTTGTTTAAAACTCTACATAATTAATATCTTCAGTACATAATGAGATTCAGTTATTCGGAACATTATAGAATTAAATCATTCAGAACATTATAAAATTGAATCATTCAGAACATTATGAAATTTATTTATTTATTATTTATAATTACATTAAATAATTCAAAACATTTTGAAGTTAAATTATCCAGAAAACAATGAAATTAAATTATTCAGAGCAAAGTAGAATTGAATTATTTAGAATTTTAATTTTTTTAATTTAGTATTTTCGCTCGTCAGTTTAGTATTTTCACTCGTCAGTTTAGTATTTTCATTTGTCGGTTTAGTATTTTCATTTGTCGGTTTAGTACTTCGCTTGTCAGTTTAGTATTTTCACTCGTCAGTTTAGTATTTTCATATGTCGGTTTAGTACTTCACTTGTCAGTTTAGTATTTTCACTCGTCAGTTTAGTATTTTCATTTGTCGGTTTAGTACTTCACTTGTCAGTTTAGTATTTTCACTCGTCAGTTTAGTATTTTCACTCCTCAGTTTAGTATTTTCACTCGTCAGTTTAGTATTTTCATTTGTTGTTTTAGTATTTTCACTCATCAGTTTAGTATTTTCATTTGTTGTTTTAGTATTTTCACTCATCAGTTTAGTATTTTCATTTGTTGTTTTAGTATTTTCACTCGTCAGTTTAGTATTTTCATTTGTTGTTTTAGTATTTTCACTCATCAGTTTAGTATTTTCATTTGTTGTTTTAGTATTTTCACTTGTCAGTTTAGTATTTTCATTTGTCGGTTTAGTACTTCACTTGTCAGTTTAGTATTTTCACTCGTCAGTTTAGTATTTTCACTCCAGTTATTAAACATGAATTTGACCGCACTGGTATTTTAAACCGCATTACTTTGCAAATTAGTTAGCGCGAACGATTAACCCGGTTTCCTTTGCAAGTTTCCTGACGGATGACAAGAAATATTTAGAAATTAAAATGAAGAACTACATTAAAGCAAAGTTGAGAGACCGATTTTTAGATGCACTCTATTTTATGTTTTAATTAAAAAACTGTTCAACTCTCACACTAAATGTGCTACGAATTTTTGTCTAATTTCGTTTGTTCTGCTTCAAAAAATAAGATAAAAATAATAGCATTTTAATACCCTCTAGCCCGCTGATGAGAATTTAAGCTAAAAACTGGTAACGCAATGTTATGTTTGTAATTGAAATAGTATTCTCAAAAACGAAACAAAAAATCATATGGTTTTGGAAAATGCGGCTCCTTGTTCATTGAACCATGTACGAAAAACTATGATACGTCATGGTTTCTCTACCTCCCCTCCCTCCAACCAATCAAAAGTGTCAAAATAACATTAAATTTACATTTATAAAATGTTTGATAAGCGTCATGCGCTTGTTTAAATATTCAGCTTCATAGTTGTGGTTTTATCGCTTCCAGTGGTTTTATCACTTCCATTGGTTTTATCACTTCCAGTGGTTTTATCACTTCCAGTGGTTTTATCACTTCCAGAGGTTTTATCACTTCCATTGGTTTTATCACTTCCAGTGGTTTTATCCACTACCAGTGGTTTTATCACTACCAGTGATTGTATCACTTCCAGTGGTTTTATCACTTCCAGTAGTTTTATCAACTACCAGTGGTTTTAGCCAGATTTAAAATTGTTGTAGCTGACTGGTTTTTGCTTTCATCTGAGCGAGGTACGATACGGTCAACTGGCTAGATTGTGTCTTCTAAATTATTTTGAACCGTATTCGCCATTTAAAAATGTCATAAGTACTACATTTATATAATGCAGCTGCTGGGACAAACATGTGAAGTAACCTTGATAATGGAATAGGGAGATTTACTGTCGCAGTAGTTCAGTGGTTTTATAATTAGACTAATAACTTGTCCTTACAAGAGATCGAGTTATATCTCGACAGAGTTCTTCTAGGTTCATTCAGCGTTCTATGGTTACCGCATTTTGTTCGGAAATTAGACACAGCTGATACCGACTTATATATGGCCTTTCCCGTCTTGACAAACGGTTGGTAGCAAGCAATCATGATAAGTCAGTAGTTTGGTAAAAATATTAGTGTTTTATTCTGGATGCTGGTTTGCTGAACAACTTCTCTCGTGGCCAATATTGGATAGACAGATCCGTCCTCAGAATCAACAAGATGCATTCGTGGCGCCTGACCTCGTTTCTTTTCACCTACGCCTTTTCTCTCTGAATCTGATATCAGCACTGCCTCAAAAGTTGCGGTACCATTTTTTTTATTTTTGTTCTCCATGTGCTACGATCTGCAGCCAGATTTACCCAATTTCTCCCACTAATAGAGAATTCCCTCAAGGAAGACCTGCAAAACCTCCTTATATCTCGGCACTGGTCTGGCCTTTGGTCTATTTCCGTCCCTAAGTTCGCCATAAAATTGTTTGTCATTCTTCTAACACGACATATATATATATACAGTGGTACTGATATCGACTACATCAACCATAAAGTGTGACGTTGGTAACTGACAAAGGCGGGCACCAACACTATCCCATTACGTTTCTGGGGTAAACCCTTTATGTGGTTTTTTTTAACTGATAAAAGGTCGCATATGATTTGGAAGATAAGACTGCAATTGTAAAATGTAAAAGAAAAAGAAAATATAAAGGAAAAAAACAATTAAAATAGCGAAACAGCAGCAGATTAAATAGTTTTCAATGGCGTTTGCAGTCTGGGGTCCTCAGTTCGAGATTTGGTCAAAACTGTTCTGTCTTTAGTCAAACTTGTGATGACCCCATCGCTGGCGACTCCGTCTGGTGTTGTTTCACTCTTCTTTAGCAATCAGCTACTCTATGCGTTTGTGACGTGTGGACCAGCATGGTTAACGTACAAGGTGGTGCGTTTAAGGTCTTCACCGGTTCCCCATAACTTGTCCTGCAATTTTATATCTGTGGGTGAGGCTACAGTGGTCTGTTTAAAGTATAAAGATTATGGTTTTCTATGGCTTCTGAACAAGATCTAATTGTTATATTTTGGGCTCATATTTTTCATATAACTCCCTCCATGCTGTTTTTCTAGCTTGTTTCAGTATTGTTTATGTTATTTCGTTGAAACTCTGCAGTTTGTTTAGACTGTTGAAGGCACTCTATCTGCTTTCTCGTTTTTTGAGATGCCTCAGTGTGCTGGTATCCACTGCAGAACTAATTTGGTGTTACTGTTGTGTAGTCAGTAAGTGAAAGTGTTCATAAAATGCTCTCAGATAAATATAGATGTGAAAACAATGCTTTAAACTCAAAGAACGGGTTCGATCCTGCTTCGGACCATATATTGTTCTTTGTTTTTTTCTGTTGTTGTTTATTTGTCATTTTTTCCGAGTGCTAACACATACCTTTTCCTTCTATTATTCCCTTTAATCTCAAAGCTTGAAGTCAATGTAGAGATGCATGTAACTATGAAAATATTCTGTTAACTATCTTTCTTAATGACATTACCCCATTTCTATATTTTGGAGTGCGCCAAAGGGCTTATAGATTGTAAAATAAATACGGCCTTTTCACTGCAGTCGCCCCGAGGTGTTCGGGTTCAGCTTTTATTTCAGCCCCGATGAAAAAAACAAAACGTTTATCTCTCCCGTGATCCGAACCCTGGTTCGTCTGGTTGGAAGCGTGACAAGTTATCGATTCGGCCACGAGCTGCATTATCGTTAACGAAGTATGTACACAAAGGGTAGGAACGATAACTATTCACAACTATTCTTGGCTCACACCTCGATCGCATTTTAGGTTGGAAGCGGAAAAAGCAAGAAAGCACACGTTGTTAGTCTTCATATGTACCTTCGAGGATAGTTGATACAAGCAACACGTCAAATGGAGAATGTTAGTCCTCACTGTATGTTCCTTAGAGGATAGTTGTTACAGGCAAAATGTTTCAAGGAGAATCTTAGTCATCACTGTATGTTCCTTAAAGGATAGTTGATACAAGCTATATGTTTCATAGAGAATCTTAGTCCTCACTATATATTCCTTAAAGGATAGTTGATACAAGCTATATGTTTCATAGAGAATCTTAGTCCTCACTGTTTATGTTCCTTAGAGGATTGCTAGTCCTCGTTATTTGTTCTTTAGAGGGTATCTAACCTTCACTATTTATTTGCTTCAAGTATGGCCCAGTCCTTGCTACATGTTCCTAACAAGAAAGATTGTTATTTATCTCATTTCGCTAGATTCCAACATATAAAGTGCAATAAATGTAAACGAATTCCTGAATGTGGAGACCTCTATACACCTATACCCTACTTGTAACCAAAAGCTCATTTTAAACAAATGTGTTCATAAATATTCACTTATAATCGTTATTTTGTATAGATTTATTATACGAGTATCTCTTATCAGTCACGGAATGTTCAGAATACTGTTATTAAAATGGCTCGGATTTTTGCGACATATTTTTTCCTGATGTTTATTTTTGAAATCAAAGTTATCACGTCAACATATTTCTGGCCTTCTAAAAACTCAGATTATGTTTTTATTGATCATATAAATGCATATTTTGATCATAATTTAGATTTATGTCACATTTTGACCAAATTGGGGACATACATGCATATTGTTAGTTATATTTGATCATATTTGTCGTCATTTTTGGTACAATGAAACTTTCATTTAGATGACTCTTCAGTAAAAACAATATTTGGATTTGTAATTTTATTGCTTAGAAACACGTAAGCTTTTCTGATTAAATACAACGTGTCTTTAACACAGACAACGTTATTCAAAATAAATATTTAGATGGAAAATTAAAGACCACTTTTAGCTGTGTTACCGTATGTTAGAATAAACGTTTCAATGTCTGATATAAAGGAGACCTTTGGCCAAAACAAAATAAAAGTTTAAAGTTATTGCAGACACTGAGGAAGAAAGAATAAATGTGTCCACAAACTTTTTGAAAGTTAACGTCAAAAAGGTGTGCCGCCTTAGAAACTGCACGTCAACAAAGACAAAGACATGAAAGCAGAACCCAACGCAAGGGATGTAGACGCCTTAGCGGATAATTTGACAAACCACCTGAATAGAGAAAAAGGGCAAGATAAGGCCAATTGAAAATAGAAACAGAAAAAAAAACTCTATCCTTAACATAGGGTGACCATTTTTTCCCATTGTTTTCGGGGACATTTGTCTGAGACTGTCCCACAAAATCGGGGACGAACGATAATATATATATATATATATATATATATATATATATATATATATATATATATATATATATACAGTAAAGTCTCGATTATCCGGAATGCTCGGGGAAGAACCCATTCTGGATAATTGAATTTTTCTGGATAATCGAGAGTAAGAAAACCAAACTCAAAATTTATGAAAAAACATGATTGAAAAATTGCAATGCTCAGAAATATTTAAATTCGTGTGACATTCACTAGCTTTCTCTATCAACATGGGTCCTGATATTGGCATTCCTTTTCTTCTTCTTTCTAAAAACCACACATAAAGGACGTCGTCGAGTTTTTCAAATTTTGGCCGTTTCATACTTCGTCTCTGGTGTATATTGTTGCTGCTTTCAGACTCCGACGCAAACTTAAACAACTCATCTTTTTGATTTCGTATGTCATATAATGTTGAAGAGGCTATGCCAAATTCAGTCATCAAAACGTTGCGATTAACGCCTTTTTCAAGTCTACTAGCGATTTCAATCTTCTGGTTCAGTGTCAATACAGTTCGCTTGCGTTTACCTTTGCGGGAAATTGAGGTGTGGTTTGCACTCGCAGAGGCCATTATTTAACACAAAAATGTATTCCGTTAAAAAGTATGCACACATGCGTTTATAGCATATCATGTATAATTTATACTGATGGAACGAATTTCAGCTTGCACAAATGTCTGAGACAAACTAACGTCAAACTCTGTATCTTACTCTTTTTGAATTTCCAGTCGGTAATTTTTGAACCCCTCCCCCTTTCTTCTCACCATCTCTATGTCACTGCACGCCGGCTGCTCAACCTTTGATTTATAATCATCAAAGTTATGGGCTCTTCAATTTTCACAAACAATACGTCTGCTTCTAATGTTCGGTCAGACTGTCAAACGCCATATTTTTGACAAATTCATGACCAACTTTAGATCTAAAGCAGGCTATGAGAAAATTAAGCAAATTTGTAAAATCATGTAGATAAGTGTTTTTGGCACGACTAAGATTTCCCGACAAAAACATTTAGTCGGGGGAAAAAGTGAAGATATAGACTGTCTGTCGCTTTTACTTGGAATATTTGGAGACACAATGTCTGGATTGAATAAAATATGTTCGCTCCTATTTGAAGTATATTACTGTAAATACACTATTGTAAACGCAATATTGTGTAATGATAGAGCCTGTAGAAGTAAGCGCAGCGCACAAACCGTGTTGTAGCGTTTTCGATTTCCGGATAAAGGCATTTAATTTAACTGAACAAAACATGATTCAAGCTTTCTCCCTATAATAATAAAAAAAAAAAAAAAGTCCGTTAAATTGAGAATTCCGGATTATTGAGTACCGCATAATCGAGACTTTACTGTATATATATATATATATATATATATATATATATATATATATGCGTGTGTGTGTATATACATATATATATTTAATTATATATATTTATAATATGTGTGGGTGGGTGTGCGACTGTGTGTGCGCAAGAAATTTTGTAGATGTAAAAAAAAAAGATAACTTAAAATGTCGTAATAACTGTGTTTATTTGCTGTTTGATTTTATTTTTGTTAATATTTACGGTACTTATGCGATACACGCACTTAATGAAATTACAATAGCTAGTTTTGTTTCTCAATAACAAAAAAAAAGTTTAAAATAAAAGAAATTTAAACAACATGTAGATATCAATTGCAATATTATAGTAATGTTTACAGTACCTTATTTCTACTAAAGAAATTGTTGCCTCGGTGTGGTACTTGTTTTTTGAGTGTATCTTTCTCAAGATCGCATGATTTGAAGCAAGTTTTTCACTGAAGCTTTCACACGATAAATTAATGTTAGTTTTTACTGTTAACACGGATTGCACCGTGCTCACATTAATCCGTGATTTCACTTCGGACCAGACGTAGTTCATTTGAGAAAATAGTCTTTCTACGGATGCATTGCTGCAAGATAATCACATCAAAAGTTCAAGAATTCTCTTCACATTAGCATGTGGTACATTATTTTCTTTCAAGTACCTGAGTACTTCATTCCATTTTCTACATGGGGGCTTGTTGCTGAACCACTTAAATTCTTTTTGCAACAGATGGCCTCGCAAATAAGTAAATTCATCAAAGAGCTCATCACGATTGACGTTTACAACATCATGACACTTTGAAGATATCTGTTCTGCTGCATTATCAAAATGTTTCCTTTCAGGCACATTATCCAAGAGAAGGCAGCTCAGTTGTGACAAGTCCTCATTGTGCTTGTTCCAAGACGGCAAGTAATGCACAGCAGTATTATAGAATTCTTTACTTATTTGGAAATATCTTTCCATTTGGATGTCACCACTTTCTACTAAATCAGTTAGCAAACTATTTACCATGTGTGGGATGAATTTTCATCGCGCCGAGTTTCTAATTTTATAATGAGATTGTTCACAGCTAGTGCTGATTCTGTTGCACTCTTGTCGTCGCCTTCAATCGCCTTAATTGTCATGGAAGAGTGATGCGTGAGAATGAGCAAAGCTGAGCCAAAGCTCTGATTCACTGTTTTCACAGAATTGTTTCAATATTGTAGGACAGTGTGTTTCTGACAAGAAGAAAGATCTCAGTGATTGATACAGTTTCAATATTCTTTCCAAGGCTGGAAGTAATGACAGCCACCTTATATTCGAATAACCTAATAATTGCTTAAACTCCTGTCTAGCAAATTCACAGAAGTCTTTTAGGCGTTCTACACGAACCGTGTAAATGTGAAAGTATCCAAATATTTTTGTTGCAATCACTTCCATATCCATAGGCATGGAATCAAACGCTGTTTTTGCACACATTGTGAATTATGTGTGTGTTGAAACCAAGACCCATTATGTGTCTGTTTAACTTGGGCTTTATTTTAGTTCTTACATTATCTCCCCCTTTCCTCAATAAGCCTCCAAAATTTGTATTTGTAATGTCTGCTGAGCGTCCAACAATCTTTTTGTTTAAGTCAAAATTATCAATTGCTTTCAACAATTGTTCAGATATTATGTCGGACGTTTGCCCTGGGATATCTATGAAAGCAATCAGTTTGGTCTTTACTGGAGTTTCCAGCTCATAAGCCTGAAAATAACGAACTAAAATAGGAAGTAGCTTAACATGTTTTTTGATTAGATGTATCGCAAGACAATGTTACGAAGCTGACATATTTGAGGTCATTTTTTAGTTCATCAATAGCCCAAGGAGCAGAAACATTGGTAATTATGGATTCACACTTTGTTCCTCCACAGGAAAATTGTTTCGTTGAAAATTTCTTTTGTAGAATTGTTGTACAATCCATACTGCGGAAACTATGATTATGAAGTACAGTATAGTATGATATACGAAGGTTCCTTCGTGAACAGATAGAGTGTATTCATCTTTTGAGGGTTCTGTTTTACAAAAATAATTTGTCATACACCCAGACTGAGACTTACAAAGCAGCGCATCCTTATGCTTTTTTGCCTGTAGATGATCAGTTATTGATGTCCTTCCACCACTTGCTATAGAAAAATTTGAACTACATATATTACAGTTCACTAGCGTTCCATCCTCTAAAATTGCTTGTATAATAAATGGAAATTCAGCTTTCAGCGAATTACTAAAAGGACACTTACGTTTTTTGGAAAGCATTGTTTTTATGCAACAGACGTCCACTGATCACAAACAGAATACACGACTGCACTGTACTGTCATTACACTCGGACTGATTTAAAAATTGGTCGGGAAAGATACTTTGGCGGGAGATGTCCGGAAAGGCAGGGTTGGGGGAGAGAGAGAGTGTCTGCTTTTTTTTTAAAATTAAACCCATCCCAATAGAAGTCAGTGGCTGGAATAGAAGTGACGTAGCACCGCGCTTCAAGAGTTCAAAAAGCTATCTCTCTTACACAACGCGTCAAGTCTTCTCTTTTATCTTCCTGCTAATAACGCTCAGTCTGGGATAAAGAAACACAACTCAGTAACGTCCTGTGTCCTAGTGATTATTTTAAAAGAGGGCCGATTCCGTGTATGAACATTTATTTATTCACTGAAATTGGGGACAAAATCGGGGAGAAATTGCTTTCGGGGACAACTTCTACACTTCGCGGACTGTCCCCGAAAATCGGGGACGAATGGTTACCCGACCCTAACAGAACCGATACTATGTTACAGGATCAAATGGCAAACGAACAAATCGTTTCTATAAGCTAGAGAGATGACTAGATACATATTTTTACACGTCTATCTCCTATGATTCTAAATATAGATAATTTAACGTCTTGTTTAATAATAAGTGAGTAATTAATTTATGTCATATTTCGGTCTATCTTTCAATTTTATATCATACTTTGCATTTTTTAGGTCATAAATGCAAGCATATTTGGATGATTTTTAGGTCATAAATGCAAGAATATTTTGATGATTTTTAGAGCGCACTCAACATTTTTAAGTTATAAAGATCCGAGCCCAAGTTGCGAGTTACACAAGATGAGTGTGAAGCAAACTGTTTACAGGGTGAATGTGTAGGAACATGGAACATGATTAGGGTGAATGTGGAGGAACATGTAACAAAGTTAGGGTGATGTGCTTTACAAGACATATCTTGTTTCAAATACTGGTACGACGTACACACAGACAGAGTGAGAGAGAGAGAGAGAGAGAGAGAGAGAGAGAGAGCAGGGTTAGGGTAATATAAAATCGAAAGAAATGTTGGACGGAACTAAATACGTGTACAACAGTAACAATAAAACTAGAAAACATAGCAGCAATGACACAAATGTTTTTGGTTGGCCTGGAATAAGTGATGAGCATTGTCATAATTAGGGCTTGGATTTTTATAACCTAAACAATTTAAAATATGACCTACAAATTATCGAAATATGCTTGCATTTATGACCTAAAAAGTGCAACATATTATTAAAGAAATTTTTTAAAAGACCAAAATATGACATAAATTAATTACTTATTTGCTATTTAAAATAGCGTTAAATAATCCATTTTTAGAATCGTAGCAGATAGAAAATACGTTAAGGGAGATTGTGATGTTTTAAACTGGATTTCCAGTTTTATGGATGACACTTTACTTTATCAAATTTGTGTGTTCATCGTTTGTGCAACTGCAGCTGATAACCACGTGCATTTTATCATGTGAAACATCGCCTATTATTGACGTGTTTCTTAGCAAAATAAAATTACAAAGTCAAATTTGTTCCGCCTAATAAAGGGGAATAATGAAAGTTTAATTGTACCTAAAATGATGACAAATATGACCAAATCTGCGCTTTACGTCACATTGAGTGCTGTTCATGACCCTTGTTGGAATTGCTTGACGCAAGTTATATTAACACCAGACAGACCAACATAAAAAATCCATTGATAGTCCTAATTTGGTAAAAATGTGCCTAAAAACCTAAACTAAATTATGGTCGAAATATACATTTATATGGGGTTAAGGCAAAGAAATGCAAATGAATGCATTAAAATGCGAAGCTGCAGTAAAGCTAAATGTGAGGGAAAATTGGAAAAAAAAATGATATTTTTAAAAGCTTTACGTGATTAGTAGAAGACACAGATTTGAACGACGTTTTGGCTCAATAGGCCTTCAGCAGGAACAAACAAAAAACACGCACACACAGATATGTAAGTAAATAAAACTGATCCTATATAGCTAACTAGTAACGAAACATCCAAAACAAAAATAATCGAAATTGGTTAAAGGAAAGAAAAATGACTTCCCTGTGTCGTGGACCGTGGTCAGAATAGAAAAGGAATGGTCCCACGAGTGTAGCTGTAATTATACCATCAGGTCAGGTGAAGGGTTCTAAAAATACACGAGTGAGGGGAACGCCGTCTGGGTTACCTCGACTGCAAAGACACTGGCAATGTCTGCAAGTATCTAAGAGCCCATAAATGCATGTATACACACACACAGATGCGTGTATACATATATACACGTACAAAGAGACATGCACATACCTATACATATCAACACACACATATACATACATACACATACATATATATGCATACCAACAAGCCCACACATACATGCATATATATATATATATATATATATATATATATATATATATATATATACACACACAGTCGAGTCGAATATACATATAAAAGCGAGTCTGGTGGACGATTAGCGGGAAGATTTTGTGAACATCTACGAGATGTTCAACAGAATACTGGCGCTCCAGTGTCTTCCCATTTCAGCTCCGCAGACCACAAGGGCAAAGACGACATCCGTGTCACTGGTATTGTCCTTTGTTACTCTGGCGACCGCAGCCGATTTGCTTTGGAGAATCGCCTATAGTCCAGTATGGTTCGCTGACCCCACAAAGCATGAATGTATCACACTCGTACAAATAGTTTCCTTTCGGTTACTCCTTCCCTCTTGCATAGCCTTCTCTACTTACAGCTACATTCGTGGGACCATTCTTTTCCATTCTGACCACGGTCCACGACACAGGGAAGTCATTTTTCTTTTTTTTTTTAACCAATTTCGATTATTTTTGTTTTGGATGCTTCGTTACTAGTTAGCTATGTATGATCAGTTTTATTTACTTACATATCTGTGTGTGCGTATATTTTGTTTGTGCATTTATATTGCCTGTAAAAAGCAGTGTTAGAGTCTTCAGAAGGACAGAAACATGTTGACATTAACTTGGATTTTAAAAAATACATATCAGGAAAAAATATGAACAATACTAGCCCTTATTATAATAATTAGTCCCTGTATTAAAAAAAAAAAAAACCAACAACCATTTTTGGTTTGGAGAGTCAGGGCCTAGTCCCTCCTTCGTTTCAAAGAAGGGTAGTGATGGGGCTAGTGCTAATTAGGCTGAGAACTATCTCCATATTATTCGTCCATGCAAAGTAGACACCCGGGAATGCTAGTTCCATCATCGTTTGGAGAATGCTTAATACATTAGCAAATTACTGACATTTTATGTTTGCTTGCTGCTAAACATATGTTTTTATATATTTTGGCTGCTGAAATGTAAAGTGGTTAAATATAAAAAAAAAATATGCATCAGAACAATATTTTAATTAATTCAGCAAAAACAGGAACTGAACTAAATAAAGTTTAATTCGTACATTTCAAGAACATAATTTTAAGTGCAATCTTTCAAGTGAAATAACTGATCTATGTTCTATACACATTGACAATATTTTTAGATTCATGGTGAATATGCCAGAAAGATCAGTTGGAGGACATAACATAAACAACTTGAGAAATGCTGAAGTTGCAGGTTTTAACAAAAGGTCAAGGAGCTGGAAAGAGAAATTGGATAACTGGGTAATGATTGCAGGAGAAATAACGAACTCTGCTGAAAATAGAATGAAGAATCAAGTGATAATTATTTGTTTAAAAAATGTAAAATAAAAATAGAAAAGCCCTTTAAAATAATACAAAATGTGTGATGTATAGACCAGAAAAACCTGTTCATTAATTTATATATCCAATGACGCTACCAAAACAGCATAAAGAGTTGAAATAATGTCAATTAGTTAATATATATTGCCAGAAATAAACTACAACCCGATATTACCATTGCAGCAACTGTTTTTTTTATTTAATGTTACAGGAGGAGATTGGCTTTCTTTATTACATATGATAAGTCTTGTCTTGAACAAGCCAATCAATGAATCAAAGAAAATGAACAAGACGAACCTAATTTGTGAGTTATGAATGCTTAAAGAAAGTGTTTAGAAAGGAAGGAATCAGTGCGCAATAGAATATAACTAACTAGGGTGTTAGGAAGTAAAACACTTCTCATTCGAGAATCCTTTTTTGCTTTTGGTAATTATTAGTGTCAAACATACAGACAGCTTTAGTGAAAAAGTGATCGCTTTCAATTTGAATACAATTCCGGAAAAAGGTGATCGCATTTAAATACAATTCATTTATAAAATGTATGCATGTTCGATATCGTACCCACAAACAGTGATTGTATGTTCAATATCATACCCACAAACAGTGATTGTTTGTTCAATATCATACCCACAAACAGTGATTGTATGTTCAATATCATACCCACAAACAGTGAATGTATGTTCAATATCATACCCACAAACAGTGATTGTTTGTTCAATATCATACCCACAAACAGTGATTGTTTGTTCAATATCATACCCACAAACAGTGATTTTTTGTTTAAAATCATACCCACAAACAGTGAGTGTGTGTTTAATATCATGCCCACAAACAGTGATTGCTTGTTCAATATCGTACCCACAAACAGTGATTGTTTGTGTAATATCGTACCCACAAACAGGGATTGTTTGTTCAGTATCATACCCACAAACAATGATTGTTTGTGCAATATCATAGCCAAAAACAGTGATTTTTTGTGCAATATCATACACACAAATAGTGATTGTTTGTTCAATATCATACCCACAAAAAGTGATTGTTAGTGCAATATCATACCCACAAACAGTGATTGTATGTCAACATCATACCCACAAACAGTGATTGTTCCATATCATACCCACAAAAAGTGATTGTTTGTTCAATATCATACACACAAACTGTGATTGCATGTCAACATCATACCCACAAACAGTGATTGTTTGTTCAATATCATACCCACAAACAGTGATTGTTTGTTCAATATCATACCCACAAACAGTGATTGTTTGTTCAATATCATACCCACAAACAGTGATTGTATGTCAACATCATACCCTCAAGCAGTGATTGTTCAATATCATACCCACAAACAGTGATTGTATGTCAACATCATACCCACAAGCAGTGATTGTTCAATATCATACCCACAAACAGTGATTGCATGTCAACATCGTACCCACAAACAGTGATTTCATGTTCAATATCGTAACTATAAACAGTGATTGTACGTTCAATATTCTACCCACAAACAGTGATTGTTTGTTCAATATCCTACCAACATGCAGTGATTCTATTCAAACAGGTCTGTGGGCTTACTAATATCAACGCTGGCGAGGAGTGGATACCGATGCCTACGTCATGCAGGGGCATATTCTCGTGTATTGTCACACCGACAGGAAATGTAGGAAATAGAGCTCAGTTGTGGTCAATGCGGAGGTCAACGGTCTCATCTGGGATAACACCGATGAGAAAAATGCAGTCATCTATACAGACGGATCCGTAATACGACACCAAAGGAGTTCATGGGCATTTATAGCACGCTCGGCAGGCAGAATAGTCAAAGAAGATAGTGGTGCATACGTTATGACCTCGAGTAGCATGACGATGGAGGTGATGGCAGTGACCAGGGTATTCATCTGGTTAGAGTCACAAGACTACACCCACGCATGCATGCTGAGTGATTCGATGAGCATGATAAGAAAAGTGGAGGCGGGTTCTGTACGTATGCAAATTGTGAAGTAATTGCAGAAGTCAAAAATACGTGAGGTTACCGTTGTCTACGTTTCAGGACATGCGGGAGTACGGGGAAATGAAAAAGCGGACAGTTTGGTTAGCTATGCTATTGTTGAGGACGGTCAACCAATGGATCAGATGGACATCATCAATGCCCTCCGAGATGTTGGAAGGGCACAGAACTTTGACAACCATGATTCCACGTCACTCCATTAAAAAATCAAAAGCCGAAGGTCTATAAAAATTATGGTCACTAAACCATATTCCCTATGCGCCACTAGGCGTGACGGTGCTCTTTACTTTACTTACTTGTATCATGTCAGATAATTCTAGTTCTCCTCCTGTTAAACAATCGATGCCATAAGCAAACCACAGGTTATTAATGGTTGTGCCACAAATACTGGTTGTGATTCTTTTTTCAAGATGTTAGAAAAAGGTACGAAAGAGACAGAGTAAGCAACATTGTCAAATTCCAGCTACTGTTATGCAACATTCTCTTCGATTTCCATAACATAGTTTAATATTTCTAATAGTTAAATCATGATTGTAGAAGACCTTATAGTCTGTTGTTTGATGTGTGATGGTGATGGTCTAATGACCAACTAATAACTACATCAAGCTCGGGCAGATGGTGCTCGTAAACCTGAGAGGGCCGACCATCTAAGAGCAGAATCTCCCTACAGAAAATACAATCTGCTGCCTTGCAGGAAGATTGGGGACAATCAAAGGCTAAGGAAGGCAAACCTGAATAAAATGCTGGCAGAAATCGGATGCACTAGGCCACTGGCGCAGAACACAGTGCAACGTTTTAACAGGTATTCAATCAGAATGGATGTAACAGACTCTAATTATGTAACTGTACACTGGACAATCTGACAACAAAACATGTTCTACAGGATTGCCTCCAGTACACAGACCTGAGAAGAGCAATGTGGTCCACACCCACCTCCCTGGAAGAGAAACATTGTGGGGCAATTTAATCACTTAAACAGACAGCAGACTTCATGAGAGAGTCTGGAATCCTATTCTGATTGAGTCTTGATCACAGAGAGAAAGAGAAATTGTATTGGAATCGCTTATTTTATTTAGCGACAGTGGCATGTGTCCTTCCTTTTCCATGTTTTATACTTATTATTATTACCATTATTACTTAGAACCAGCTCTGTGTCTGATGGTACACAAAGGTCCGACACTGTTTCCTACTCCAATCTCCGTTCCAGACTTTACATCTATTCCACAGTGAGGACTACACCGAAAACGCACTGGTTATTGCTAATTATCGTATCACGTTAATAAACTTCCAAGGTCTACCACAAGCATTGAGCGGCAAATGGCTGGCCGGGAACTACCAGAGATTAGGTAACAGGGAAGATTTTGAACAATTTTGGAGGAAAATCTTGAGGCAAAAGTAGTATACAATGCACCATTTGTGTCGCATTTGACCCATAAATTAACAAAGATAAATAGTAGGCGCATTTAGCGCCTAGTGTACTCGAGGCGCAGGGTGAGTTATCCATGACCGCTCGTGTCGGGATGTTGACCTCTCGTATCGGTGACCCCGGAAGTGACCTGTTTATGTCTGGTGTGTGCTGACTTTGGAGTTCTTGATGTACTGGATCGATAGTGAGAGTTTAGTAGATTATACAACATCAATAAAAAACAATAGCATTAAATATAAAACAGAAAACAAAAGATATCTTTTATTCTTTTATTATCTCAGTAGATATATAGCATACAATGTGTGTTATATAACATTAAAAAATATGTAGTACACTGAGTAATTATATAGTAGAAGGATAACATTTATTTGTAGCTATGTAGTTGGGTGTCTGCTTAGCTATATGTCATAAATGAATCATAAGGGGTGAAACTGTTAGAGATCGCTGGTCAGTCTAAGCTGGTAGTGTAAAGAGTTAAATATCTAGAGGCGTAGTCGAGACGTTATCATCAACTACCTTTCTTTTTATATAGAAATAGGAAAGAGCATTTCTTGTTTGACTGTAGGAAAATATGAAATCATTTAAGACTTTGAAACCTACATTTTTCCACCTTTTCCCTTTTGCGTGGCGAGAACCTCTAAAAACATATATTTATGTAATTTGTAGTGTTGCTTACATAGCCCTTTACCACAGATTGTATCGTAATCCCCACTACAATGATACGTCTTACTACATAAACTAACAAGAGTTGTCCCTTCGTACTCTAATTTAAAAAAAAACCAGGTGTTCGCTTGGTGTATGCTTTAACATTCTTACATCTTATATAGTCTGTCTTGCTAACATGCTCATCGCAAAACTCAGCGGGAAACCAGTCTTTATTTACTCTATTATACTCATCCTGCAGACCTGACTTAACTATGTCCTCTAACTTAGGTGCGCTTAAAGCCAAGTATAAACTATCGGTATCTGTTTCGCAGAGTTGAAAGTCGGACCGTTCTATAAACTTATCTAAGAACGAACTCGAAATAAAAATCTAACATACGAAGTTTTGCATATTGATAGACGAAGAACCCGATTTGTAGGGGCAAGTCCCAAACATTTTTATTTTTTATGTCTTAATTTCAAAAAGATCATTTCCTATTTCAGTCATTTTTTTAAACCGGGAATTATTTATCATTTTCGATATCTCATCCCCCTGGAGGTACGAGACATCGCTATGATTGACCTTATTGGTTAGAGTCTTACTGTAGGCCGAGCTTCACAGGAGCTTCATCGTATCGCTTACTATAGATTGATTTGCGTCTAAATCACCAGCCCAACGAGCTTCTGACCATATCTCCAAACTTTTTAAAACAGCTAGACAGTTGATATTCTATCTCTTGATAGATTTTTGTTACCTCTAGCCCATGATCTAAATACAACTTTAAAAGAGGCGTTGCCAACATGATCTTGTCCCACTATAACTACCCACGAGAGTACGTCTGGGAGTGCTCAACAGCTTGTTTTTGATTGCGTAGTCCCACATAAAGGGACCGATGTCCTCTATACCTACGACTACATTTGCAACGATAAGGGTCATCTCGCTAAAATGGTCCTTCAGTCGGTCGGGGACGTGTAGATCACATTCCACTAACCAAAACACCTCCCATTTGAAACATACATCAGAATCTGTTTATCAGTGAGAGGGAACCCTTCTTGAGAGTAAGAGGGTCTAGCTCGAGGGATGGCTTTAGACAGGAAAGCTCTAATTGTTGGTTCAAACTTTTTCAGAGCCTGCCACTCACATTCCCACATAACTTCTACTGGGACTTTGACCTCCTCGATCAAGTAGGTGTGTATCTCATATGTTTTTTTTTTTCAAACAGCTCGAACAAGGTTTTATTATTAACATGGTTTCTATCTTTATCTTTGGTGAGGGGACAGTCTTTGTGACCATGTTACAGACAACCATGAAAATTGTAGAAAATTCTATTCATTTTATCCCACCCATCCACAGGGATATTTCTATCACCTAACCGAAACTCCTTCCCGTTAAACTGAGTTTTCAACTCCACCCCTTTTTGGTGCGCGACCCACGTTAGCCACTCTCTACTTTGTTGGACATAATAGTTATCTTTTTTTACCCTAAACCCAATCTCCATTCTTCTAATAATTTGGTAATCTGTTGGCATTGGGTTCATCAGAGCCCAAAGATACAACGCGTTGGCATCGTAACCTTGGATGGACTGGACCAGCTATCCTCCCCTAATAAACGTTTTGCCTACCTCATGATTCCTATGAAAAATTATAGAGGGACCCCCAACGATATTATCTCTAATCATTGTGTGCAGACTCGCCTGTTTGCTCGAACATAAACTAAACATTACACCCCCTATCAACGGTCTTAAAAAGATACTTTAAAAAAACACCCGGAACCGAAATAGCGTCTTTAAAACAGATCACACCCCGCTCCCCTTAAAAGCGAACCTGCTGTTCTAATACTTCTAAAAAGGGGACTACATCTTTGTTATTATACCACGCCAAAAAGTCGAGGGTGGCCATGTTATTATACTTCCAGATATTTTTGTACAGAGCGTACTCCTCCTTCGAAATGTTTGAATTTTTTAACGACGAATAAAACGCTTCACGTGGGGGTAGCTCCGTCTCATCCAGCTTTTTTGGGATCATCTATATATTCATAACAAAAGTAACCCTTTGTCTTTCTAATCTTAAAAGCTGCCAGATATTTACTATAGCAAAACCTGGGGCTAGATAATTTATTATATCTAAAAATTTTAGATTCTGCGTTGCAATAAACATACAGTTATAGTTTCGCTTAACTATAAACTTGAACGGTTTTTCTACTTTGTAGTCTCCTTCCATGTTATCTTCCTCTTCTTCGTTAACCTCGGCCTCTTCTTCTTCTTCAATACTATCGCCTTCTTCGCTCACTTGTGCAGTGGCGACCATAAAGTGTCTTATTAAATAAGGTTTAATGACGTTGATGTCATATTTCCCCGAGTTAAACCCTATCACTGGAAGCTCTTTTAAGTACTCATCAAACCGAATTATTAGCTTGTCTTTATTCAGATCATGGAGTTGAGTAAAAATGTTTTCAAACTGATATCGCAATAACGAGTATGCCTTTGCAGCGATACTAGTGAGGTAATCAACCATCTGACTAACTAAAACTTGCGAGTCTCCCTTCGCTATGAAGCATTTTAGTGCCGCCCACCCTAGGACATTTGACGCTATAGAACAGGAGATGGGCACGTGTTTAGTTACAAAGGTAGTCGAGTGTGTCTCTTGGGAAACATTCCTACTATCAAAATAACATTCATAATCGAATGTCAACCTGAAGGGATAAATAAAAGACTGGAGTTCTTATCTCTTCAGCGCTGATCGCGTCCCATACACTTTAAGGGGAACAGTAAACCCCACCCTTATATGTCTCTACAGTTATATCCCCATTGCAAGTTTTTATCGTGCCTATCCATACTCCCAAACTTTTTCTACATGTTTCCACATTTTCCACAACAAAAGCTTTTACTAGCCCTAGAAAGATCGTTATATAAAAGAAGTGGTTTTTGTAAAGTAAAAGACGGTGAGTTTCACTATAACTACTGCCGCTTCTCAGAACGATACACAAGGCTTGTTCAGAATCAAACTAAAAAATATCTATATTTACTGAAAAACAATTTTCTAAGAGAGGTATTTCAACCATAGTTACACCGTGAAAGTTACCTAACATTAGAGATGGGTTAAACTGTTTGAAAAGTAGTCTAGAATCCTTCCCAACATCTTTAACAGAGGCGCCTCTATGGACAGCTAGACGCCGGAAGAAGCAGAGATTATCATCGTAGATTTTAGAATGGGAATCGGTTTGAAGGATTTTAATACCATGGTTCGATGCAATGTAGGGTGGATTATCTAGCAGACACCCTATAGGATAATCTTGAAGTTTATAAATATCATCACTCGTAGTGACTAACGCTTCTAAAGTATATTTGGTTGTCTCCCTATTTTTGTCTCCATACCCTAATATATCACTTTGATTTAGTTTATCTACAAATGTTTCAAAGTCATTTCTGTTGTTAACTGACAAGGGTTTGTCTAACCCTGTCGTGTTATTTGAGCTGGCGTGAATAAAGTAGTATTTAGATCATGGGCTAGAGGTAACAAAAATCTATCAAGAGATAGAATATCAACCGTCTATCTGTTTTAAAAAGTTTGGAGATATGGTCAGAGGTTCGTCGGGCTGGTGATTTAGACGCAAATCAATCTATAGTAAGCGATACGATGAAGCTCCTGTGAAACTCCGCCTACGGGAAGACTTAACCAATAAGGTCAATCATAGCGATGTCTCGTACCTCCAGGGGGATGAGATATCGAAAATGATAAATAATTCCCGGTTTAAAAAAATGACTGAAATAGGAAATGATCTTTTTGAAATTAAGACATAAAAAATAAAAATGTTTGGGACTTGCCCCTACAAATCGGGTTCTTCGTCTATCAATATGCAAAACTTCGTATGTTAGATTTTTATTTCGAGTTCGTTCTTAGATACGTTTATAGAACGGTCCGACTTTCAACTCTGCGAAACAGATACCGATAGTTTATACTTGGCTTTAAGCGCACCTAAGTTAGAGGACATAGTTAAGTCAGGTCTGCAGGATGAGTATAATAGAGTAAATAAAGACTGGTTTCCCGCTGAGTTTTGCGATGAGCATGTTAGCAAGACAGACTATATAAGATGTAAGGATGTTAAAGCATACACCAAACGAACACCTGGTCTTTTTAAATTAGAGTACGAAGGGACAACTCTTGTTAGTTTATGTAGTAAGACGTATCATTGTAGTGGGGATTACGCTAAAATTAGTTGTAAAGGGCTAAGTAAGCAACACAACAAATTACATAAAGATATGTTTTTAGAGGTTCTCACCACGCAAAAGGCCAAACGTGGAAAAAATGTAAGTTTTAAAGTCTTAAATAATTCCATATTTTCCTACAGTCAAACAAGAAATGCTCTTTCCTATTTCTATATAAAAAGAAAGGTAGTTGATGATAACGTCTCGACTACGCCTCTAGATATTTAACTCTTTACACTACCAGCTTAGACTGACCAGCGATCTCTAACAGTTTCACCCCTTATGATTCATTTATGACATAGAGCTAAACAGACACCCAACTACATAGCTACAAATAAATGTTATCCTTCTACTATATAATTACTCAGTGTACTAAATATTTCTTTTAATGTTATATAATACCCATTGTACGCTGTATATCTACTGAGATAATAAAAGAATAAAAGATATCTTTTGTTTTCTGTTTTATATTTAATGCTATTGTTTTTCATTTTTTTTTAAAAACTATCTTTACGTCACATAGTACCATTGCTGGTGTTTGACGTGGGGCAGCGATAGAACCAGAGAAATAAAGGCCGCTTGGTCAAAGCAGTCGCCACGACGTGTGAGACTCAGGATTTTTATTTCACCCCCGATAGAAAAAATCCTTTCTGTCTACCGCGGGCTTCGAACACCGAACGTCAGCTTTTCAGCCAGCGGAAGAATCGATTTAGCCGCACGGCCACGCGTTCCTCTTGATTCTTCTTCTTCTTTCCTTCCTCATCTGCCTTTCAGCGTCGAGGGGAGATATAATTTGCGGTCTTTTGCTCTTCTGTTCGCCTCTGCTGCTGTTATGTTTCCTAGTGCTTCTAATATTCCATCGATCCATCTTTTTCGTGGTCGACCCTTGGGTCTGTTGTTCTCACAACGTTTGTTGAAGGCTCGTTGTGTTGTGTTTTGTTCTTTCTGCCTTGTCACGTGGCCGAACCATTTTATCTGTTGTTTCCTTATATATTCTATGGCTAGGGCTATTCCTAGCTTTTTTCTCAGTTCTTCATTTCTGATCTTATCTCTCAGACTGTTTCCTGTCATTCGTCTAACACATTTCATCTCTGTAGAGGTTATTTTTCTTATTGTTCTTGCATCTAGAGTCCAGGTCTGGCATTGGTAGGACAACGTTGGGATGAAGATTGTATTGTATAGTGCTCGTTTTACCTCCAGAGTTATTTCCTTGTTGGACAATAGTGGTGATAACTGTCCGATGAATTTACAAGCTTTGTTGCATCTTGATTCTATCTCTGCTGTTTGGGAATTGTCGTTTGTCATTAGACTTCCTAGGTATTTGAATTCCTCTACTTTTTTTAGTTGTCTGCCTTCTATAGTTATGTTGATGTTCTGTTTATTTTTGGCGACATTCATGACTTCTGTTTTGTTGATGTTGATTTTCATGTTGTATTTTGTTCCTAAGATGTTGAGTTAGTTTAAGTGTTCTTGTAGGTCTTCTATTGTTTCATGTATTAGTGCCTGGTCGTCTGCAAATAGAAGCTCGTTGATCTCCTCTGTCTCTGACGGGTTGGCTAGCTTGCATATATGGTCCATGTGTGTAATAAACAGTAGGGGGGATAGTACGCACCCCTGTCTTACACCTAATCTAACTTCGAAGTGGTCTGTGTAGCCTGTTGCTGTTCTGACCCTGCAGCTGCTGTTGGCGTAGAGACTTTTAATAATGTTGGTTAGATGTTGGCTTACTCCGTATGTTGTTAGTATCTCCCACAGTTGTTCTCTGTTTACTCTGTCGAATGCTTTTTCCTGGTCAATGAAGGCTATGTATAAGTTTTGGTTGTGTTCTGTCGTTTTTTCTGCAAGCTGTTTTAGTGTGAATAGTGCGTCGGTACATCCTCTGTTTTTTCGGAACCCCATTTGAGAATCGCTTAACTGTAGTTCTATTATTGGTCTCAGTCTTTTTTCCAAGATTTTGGCGTATAGCTTTCCTACATGGCTGAGCAGAGATATACCTTTATATTGATTGCAGTTTCTTTTGCTACCTTTCTTTTTCCATATTGGTATGATGATTGCCTGTTGCCAGTCTTCTGGGGCTTGTTGTTGGTGCCATGCTGCATTAGATATTCTGTGCAACCATTGCATTCCTGTTTCTCCCGCTGCTGCAATTATTTCCATTGGAATGTTATCTATCCCTGGTGCTTTGTTTCTTGGTGCATATTTGATTACTTCTTCTATTTCCTCTTTCATGATGTTGGGTTCAGTATTTGTGAGTTCTAGCGTGGTTTTTGTTGTCTTATTGGTAGTTGGTATGTTTAACAGGTCTTCAAAATATTCTTTCCATCTCTGTTGCATACATTGGTTGTTTGATATTGGTTGTCCGTCTTTGTCATTTATCAGCTCAGTAGGATCATGGTTTTCTTTTCTCGCTCTTGTGGCTTTTACTGCTTTGTAGAAATCTCTTGTGGCTGTCTTGAAGTCCCTGCTCATGTTTTGTCCGAATTCTGTCCAATTCCTTTGCTTAGCTTCTTTGATCAGCATTTTAACTCTTTTTCGAACTATGGCATATCTTTCATATTTTTCTTGGTTCTTGTTCTCCCTCCAATTTTTAAACAGTTTCTTCTTTTCTTTAATCGCTTCTCTGATTGTTTCGTTCCACCACGGGGTGCTCTTTTTCCCTTCTCTTGTTCTTAGCTTCGTTCCACAAACTGTTTTAGAGATGTTAGTTACTGTTTCCTTAAATTGTTTCCACTCTTCTTCTACTGTGCCTACTTCGTTAGGGAGTTTCTTGAATTCCTCTCTGAGTTTTTCTTCTAGGGTTTTCCTTGTTTTTTGATCGTTTAATTGTTTTATTTTTATTGTCTGTTCTTTTCGCTTCTTTTGTTTGTTTTCGTATTTTCTCTTTATTTTTGGCTGTCTTAGTGTGATCATAACCATCTTGTGATCCGTGTCGTCTGTAATATTTGGGATTGCTCTACTGTCGGTTACTCTTTTCTTGTTCTGTTTTCTTGTTAGTATAAAATCTATCTGGCTTCTGCGTGTTGTGTCATTCCATTTGTACCAGGTGTATACTTGCGACTCTCTGTGTTTGAAGAATGTGTTGGTGATAAATAAATTGTTTTGATTACATAGTTCCAGCAGTCTGCTTCCGTTTTCGTTTATTTCAGCTGTTTTATCGCCAAAGGGTCCTAAGATGTCACTGTTCTCACTGTTGCGTTTCCCAAGCCTTCCATTAAAATCTCCCATCACTAACATGTCGTCGCTTTCGTCAATCTTGTTAATAATTTCACTCAGTGTGTCGTAGAATTCTTCGCTGTCTTTTACATTGTTGTTGCATGGTGCATAGATTTGAATGTAATTTGTTTTTCGATCGTCTTCTAGCAGTTTAATTGAGATAATTCTTTCTGAATGGTATTTTATTTCTTGAATGTTCTTTGCGTGTTCTGGGTCGATGATAAAACCTACTCCTCTTGATTGATGTTGTATAATCTTATAAATTATCACTGTCGATCCTGTACATCAAGAACTCCAAAGTCAGCACACACCAAACATAAACAGGTCACTTCCGGGGTCACCGATACGAGAGGTTAACATCCCGACACGAGCGGTCATGGTTAATTCCCCCTGCGCCTCCAGTACATTAGGCGTTAAATGCGCCTACTATATATCTTTGTTAATTTATGTGTCAAACAGACTCATTGGAGCATTGCATACTACTTGAAAAGATCATAAAGATAAATTAACTCTGAAAGTGATTGAAAATGACAGCAAAAGAGATAGATGTTGTTCTTGTTGATGTTTTTTTTTTTACAATTTTAATAAAAAGAGGAAAGAAAACAGAGTATAGATACACACAATTAGAAAGTATATAAAAATATATTTCATATTTGGAAACGTACCCTTCCTCCATTTTATTGACTGCGTTTTTTAAAATTCTCTTTCATAAAATTGTCTTACTTTCCTTGTATTTCATTTTAACATGATTGCAAATTGTGTTTTAATTTAGCCTTTTTATTCTGTTAATCTTCTGCCGTTCATCCAGTGCTAAGTTTGTCTGCTTTTGTTTCTAACAGGGCTAGACTAGACAATGCGTCATTATATTTTAAGAATGTTTTATTTAACTTCTATCTGCGCATTCCCTAATCTTGTTGTTCTTGGCGAATCGAAATATTCTATTTGCGTTCTACTCCCAAAATACCACTGT